>JAODAL010075628.1:0-13918 GCA_025379985.1 Phyllomedusa bahiana | reverse complement strand
CTGGCGAAGGGGGGAGGCATTCTTGTACTACAAAAAAAAATACTCCTTTAAAATATACCTTTTAATTTATAACTCAATCTAAAATTATACTCACACAAAATTTTATCGGGACACCAAACAGTAGAAGAACAGAAAAAACTAAACTGTCCCCTACACAGACACCTAAGTTTCCCTAACAAGACGGAAAACCCCCCAATAAGGGCGACCCGTAAAAAAAACCCTGTCTAGACCCTATACTAGACCCTGTACAAAGCGTCGCCAATTTTACTGTTATTTTCAAGCGACGGTTCAAATAAATGAAAGAAGAGGGTGGCAAGTAACAATAGGTAAACCCAATGGTATAGATATGTGAAAAAGCGCTCGTATACACGCTTATAGCACAAAAACAATAGACAGGATTAACCCCATCCAAAATACCCAGAATAATCTATTATGAAACTATCAACTTAGGGTATATAGAAAGTTCCAATACTTATCTGCACCAATTGACCCAGTAATTCAATCAATAGGGCAATATCACCAGAAATTTAGCGCTAGAATAACCTCAAACACGTTTCATCCTATTTCAAGGACTCCTCAGTGGGTCAAATAACACATATCCATCTAAAAAACATCAATCAAACAAAATCAACCAAGTAGTAATTAAATAATAATACAAAAGGAGTTTCTATCCCCATATATGTACATTACCCAAACCAAAAAATAGCAAAATACCTACATCTCCAATCGTTTCTGCTATGGAGATGCTAGAGCAGTTCTCTTCATCAATCAGAGTAGGTGTTCCCCTTATGGTGGGAACTCACATAGTGGTGGGGAGTTACTCCGTTGGTCCCAAAAATTAGCAAAACACACTAAAGGGTATATATATATCCCCCAGGGAACTCCCCTAACACGGAGGAGAAAGAACGCCCCCTATTCATAATCCCAAATCAGTGTACTCACTTTAGACTTGATGTGACAGTGCTCAGCGTTGTAGAGAATGTCCCGCGCATGTCCGCAATGTCGATCCAGCGGAACCGACTTCCGTATATCCCAACCCGCATACCAGTCTGTGAATTCACCCGGCATACAGCGCGCACGCGGGATATTAAAGCATGGCGGCGCGGGTATCAACACGGCCCACCGCGCATGCGTCAGGAACACTGGCGGCAGATTAAACAACCCCATATGCACCAGCGCGAAAACAAAATAACAAAGCTGCCCGGCCTCAAAAAACATCCCAGAGGACCGAAAGCGGCATGTACCAGCGCCTAACATAGGCAAAGGGACAAAATTAGATGCCAAAGCATATGACGGCAACCTCAAAAATCATCAGAGGTCACGCTAGGGCTCATATCAATTTAGATGGATAGCCAGAAATTATATATTATATATATGTAATCAAATAGTTGCAACAGAAGGTATGTCTATGCAACCATGTCAAACATACAGTTGTAAAACACAATAAGATATACAATAGATATTGCATAAAAAAAATATCAAAAGTTCGGGAATCTGTGTTTAAATGAGGGTATACATGTATAAAAGATATCTAGAAGAAGCTCACAAGAAAACCATGAAGGACAATGATTCATTTAACCTTTTGGAAACACACAATTGAGTCTGTAAATCCACTGTGTTTCCGCTGTAAAATAATCGTCCCAATCACCGCCTCTCAAGGGGGGTTTTACCAAGTCAATACCTCTAAATTGCATTATATCACTCCTACCACCATGCTTTTCCCATTCGTGTCTCGCAATTGGTGTATCATGTTGTTTTTTTGATATCGCCAATATGTCACCAATTCTTCTCCTCAATTCTCTGCGTGTTTTACCAACATAATTTAGCCCGCATGGGCAGGTGGCCAGGTAGACAACCCCAAACAGAAGTGCAATTAATGAATCCTCTAATGGTGTATTTAGAGGGGTTGTCAGTACTAACGAATGTTTTACAGTTCGTAACAAATTGACAGAATTTACACATGCCACATTTAAAGCAACCATTTGGCTGTCTCCCTAGCCAAGTTTCCCTCTGTGGGGCCACAAAATGGCTTCTCACCAATCTGTCCGTAGGCTCCGCCCTTTAGGGTAAGTAATTTGCGGGGGGTGGCAGGTAATATCTCCTTAAGAACAATCATCTTGTAGGAGTATTCTCCAATTTTTAAATAAAAAATATCGTAGACCTTGTTTGTTGTGAATTGTATTCCCCAATGATCCGAAGATCATTTCCCCGGGATATTCCGTGATCATTTTGCTTCACCCTAGGAACCAAAAGACCAGCCCGATCCTCCTGTATCGCCCTTTGATATGCCTCTTTGAGAGAAGATTGGGGGTATCCTCTCGCAACAAACCTTTCCCTTAGGTCTCTGGCTGGACTTTTAAAGGTATATGTGTCAGAGCAATTTCTCCTCAGGCGGAGATACTGCCCCCTAGGAATACCTCTCACAAGTGATCTCTGGTGGCAGCTATCCCACCTGAGGAGGTTGTTGGGGGCAGTCTCCTTCCTAAAGCCCTTGGTACCCAGTGTGTAGTCAGCATTTTTGAGATTGTAAGGTCGAAAAAATGGAATAGTATATTCATTAGCAGTGAATGTAAATCTTAATCCTATTGTGTTTATCATTTAACGACTCCACAAAGTAGGTAAAAGACGACGTATCCCTTTCCAGAGTATAAAGACATCGTCAATATATCTTGCCCACATCACGGGCATGGTCTTTTCCCTGAACTCTCCTTTCTTCATTAAAGACCCAAAGGTGTCCCCCCACCAGCCCAGGAGCAATTTGCGTTGTGGGGAGCCATCGGGTCCCATCACGTGCCCCTGAGCTTGGTGGTAGATCCTGCGGTCAAATACAAAAGATGTTATTTTCCAATGAAAATTTTAGAAGGGATAGAATAAACTCGTTATGTTTTCTAAAGTGAGTCCCTCGAGAGTCAAGAAAATATTTCACTGCTTCTAATCCCTTGTCATGCGGGATAGATGAATAGAAAGCTTCAACATCTATGCCGCACAAGAGTGTATCTTCATCAACGTTTATACCTCCAATTTCAAAAGTAAGTCAGAGGTGTCTCTGATTAGGAAGGTAACAAAGTCACAAAATCCCTCAAAACGCTGTCTACATATATACCTAAGTTTTGGGTCAAGCTACCTATCCCCGATACTATGGGCCTACCTTTAAGGGGGTTAGTTCCCTTATGTACTTTAGGTAGCCCATAAAACGTAGCTCTTCTAGGAAACTCAGGTAAGAGAAAGGCATGTTCTTGTTTGCTGATTATATGACTACCCAGAGCCTCATCCAACATTCCTTTAAGTTGTACCAGGAGAGTGGCTGTGGGGTCTTTCCTCAAAATTTCATAACCAGATTTGTCTTGGAGAAGATCTAAACACATTTTGTGGTATTGATTGACATCCATCACAACTACATTCCCCCCTTATCCGCCGGTTCGATGACTATTGAGGTATCCCTCTCTAGGTCGGTAAGGGCCTGTCTCTCATGTCTGGAAAGATTACATGGTCCATTATTAGTACCACTAAGATCTCTCAATTCCTCAATGACAGTTTAGAGAAAAGAGTCAATACAGGAGTATGGTTGAGGGGGTGATGCTCTCCTACTCCTATTACATAAGGAAGTAAAAGGTCCCTCTCCCAGAGGTCTATCCTCCTCTGACATAAGATCAACCAAAACATTTACTCCCCTAAGATCACTTATTTCGATCCCCAAATCCTCACACTCTTTAATATCCTTTTTGTGGAAAAATCTTGCCCACTTAACCTTGCGGGCAAAGAGGTGGAGATCTTTAACCCACTCAAACTCCCTAAAATTGTTTGTGGGAACAAATGTGAGTCCCCTACTTAACACCTGCTTTTCAGTGTCAGTAATATAACGATGGGAGATGTTGATAATCTGCAAATCACTCCTCGAGTTCATCTCTGGGAGTACTCTTTGTTCCTTAGTGGGTATTGTGGGGGTTGTCTGTCTAAAAAAGGCATGGCATAGGAAGAGGACGACGATGAACCAGGGGTAATGTTCCATGATTTTTTATTATTGTAATTACCCCTCCCCTTTTTTCCTTTTCCCCTTCCTCTGCTCCCCCGACCTGCAAAGGAATATCTCCTTTCTGACTCAGAAAATTCAGCCTCTGATGATGATATATCTGTATCGGATTCACCCCTTCTGATGTTCTTAGATAGAAAAGAGTAAGCCCTCCCTTCCTTGAAATCTGCTAAGTCTCTCAAAAATAAATTATGTTTACGCTCCTTAATATAACTTTAATGTCTCTGAATCTTATTACACAACTCAGCCTCTCTTGCATCAAAGTCAGACTCAGACTTAAATTTCAAAGTGAGTTCAGATTGACTTTTAAGACTTTCTTTCAGTTTCTCAAGTTTCCTCTTCTCTTCTTCTAAGAGTATTTGCATGAAGCGCAAAGAGGACTCAATAGCTTCCTTTTCCCAACTTGCCAACACTGTATCAGATCTTAATCTTTCAGCTGGTGCAAGGGTGATCCTTAGTCCTCTGGGGATAATCCTCTGTTGTATGTCGTGCTCTATGGACTGAACCTCCCACCAGGAAGTGGCGTAGTCCTTATGTAAACGGGTTAGATCCCTAAATGCTAACTTAATGGTAGGGGAATAAGTGGGAGCTGCTAATGCCTTGTCTGAAAAAACATTATGTGCTTCACGAAGCCATCCACTAGATTCTATATTTGTGGAAACAAACCCTGCCATTTCCACCGATAGATTCTATACAAAGTCACAAAAACTTCCCACATACGTAAATTATGGGAATAGAAAAACAGAAAAATATACTACAAAATAAACTACTCCTTTAAAATATACCTTTTAATTAAACTCAATCTAAAATTATACTCACACAAAATATATCGGGACACCAAACAGTAGAAGAACAGATAAACCTAAACTGTCTCCTACACCAGACACCCTAAGTTTACCTAACAAGACGGAGAACCCGCCCCAATAAGGGCGACCCCGTGAAAAACTCCTGTACTAGACCCTATACTAGACCCTGTACAAAGCGTCGCCAATTTTACTGTTATTTTCAAGCGACGGTTCAAATAAATGAAAGAAGAGGGTGGCAAGAAACAATAGGTAAACCCAATGGTATAGATATGTGAAAAAGCGCTCGTATACACACTTATAGCACAAAAACAATAGACAGGATTAACCCCATCCAAAATACCCAGAATAATCTATAATATATAATAATCCGCTGGATCGACATTGCGGACATGCGCAGTACATTCTCTACAACGCTGAGCACTGTCGCATGCAGTCTAAAGTGAGTACACTGATTTGGTATTATGAATAGGGGGCGTTCTTTCTCCTCCGTGTTAGGGGGAGTTCCCTGGGGGGATATATATACCCTTTAGTGTTTTAGCAAATTGTGGGACACGGAGTACTCACACCACTATGTGAGTTCCCACCATAAGGAGAGACACCTACTCTGATTGATGAAGAGAACTGCTCTAGCATCTCCATAGCAGAAACGATTGGAGATGTAGGTATTTTGGCAATTTTTTGGTTTGGGTAATGTACATATATTGGATAGATCTCTTTTGGTTATTATTTAATTACTAATTTGTTGATTTTGTTTGATTGATGTTTTTTAGATG
Source organism: Phyllomedusa bahiana (assembly GCA_025379985.1). Lineage (NCBI taxonomy): Eukaryota > Metazoa > Chordata > Amphibia > Anura > Hylidae > Phyllomedusa > Phyllomedusa bahiana. Next base: position 8,309 of record JAODAL010075628.1, on the reverse strand, counting down.
GATATGTGTTATTTGACCCACTGAGGAGTCCTTGAAATAGGATGAAACGCGTTTGGGGTTATCTAGCGCTAAATTTCTGGTGATATTGCCCTATTGATTGAATTACTGGGTCAATTGGTGCAGATAAGTATTGGCACTTTCTATATACCCTAAGTTGATAGTTTTATTATAGATTTTTCTGGGTATTTTGGATGGGGTTAATTGTCTATTGTTTTTGTGCTATAAGTGTGTATACGGGGGAGCGGGGGGGGGCTTTTTCACATATCTATACCATTGGGTTTACCTATTGTTACTTGCATACCCTCTTCTTTCATTTATTTGAACCGTCGCTTGAAAATAACAGTAAAATTGGCGCCGCTTTGTACAGGGTCTAGTATAGGGTCTAGTACAGGAGTTTTTCACGGGGTCGCCCTTATTGGGGCGGGGGCTCGTCTCTTGTAAGGTAAACGTTAGTCTGGTGTCTGGGTGTAGGAGACAGTTTATGGTTTATCTGTTCTTCATACTGTTTGGTGTTGTCCGATATATTTTTTGTGAGTATAATTTTAGATTGAGTTTAATTAAAAGTAATTTTAAAGGAGTAGTTTATTTTGTAGTATATTTTCCTGTTTTTCTATTCCTATAATTTACGTATGTGGGAAGTTTTTGTGACTCTTTGTATAGAATCATCTGTGTAAATGGCAGGGTTTGTTTCCAACAATATTTTAGAATCTAGTGAGATGGCTTCGTGAAGACACATGATGATTTTTCTGATAAGGCTTTAGACAGCTCCCACTTATTCCCCTACCATAGTTTGTTAGCCATTTAGGGGATCTAACCCGTTTACATTAAGGACTACGCCACATTCCTGGTGGGAGGTTCAGTCCTAGACGCACGACATACCAACAGAGGATTATCCCCGAGGGACTAAGGAATCACCCCCCCCACCCTGCACAGCTGAAAGATTAAGGATTGATACAGTGTTGGCAAGTTGGAGAAAAAGGAAAGATATTGAGTCCTCTTTGGCTTCTAAGCAATACTCTTAGATGAAGAGAAGAGGAAACTTGAGAAAACTGAAAAGAAAGTCTTAAAAAGTCAATGCTGAACCTCACTTTGAAATTTAGTCTGAGTCTGATCTTTGATGCAAGTGAGGGCTGAGTTGTGTAATACAGATTAGAGAAACATATAAAGTTTTATATGTAAGGAGCGTAACATAATTTATTTTTGAGAGACTTGAGAATTTCAAGGAAGGGAGGGCTTACTCTTTTTCTTATCTAAGAACATCAGGGAGGGGCGAATCTGATACGTTTTCTTCATCAGAGGTATGAAATTTTCAGTCAGAAAGGAGATATCCTTTGCAGGTCGGGGGGCAGGGAAGGGGGAGAAAAGGCAAAAAAAGGGTGAGAGGATATTTTAATAAAAAAATCTGGAACAGTACCTGGTTCAGCGCTTCCTACTTCCTATGCCATGCATTTTTTTATGACTGACAACCCACACAATACCCTCTAAGGAACAAAGAGTACTCCCAGAGATGAAACTCGAGGAGTGATTTGCAGATTATTCCAACACTCTTCCATCGTTATATTATGACACTGAAAAGCAGGTGGTTAGAAGTAGGGGACTACATTTGTTCCTAGAAAAACTATTTTTAAGGGAGTTTTGAGTGTGGGTTAAAGATCTCCACTCGCTTTGCACGCAAGGATTAAGGGCAAGATTTTTCCACAAAAAAGATATTTAAGAGTGTGTGGATTTGGGGATTCGAAATAAGTGTTGAGGGGGAGTAAATGTCATGGTTGATCTTATGTCAGAGGAGGATAGTCTCTGGAGAGGCCTTTTACTTCCTTATGTAATAGGAGATAGGACGAGCATCACCCCCTCAACCCTACTCCTGTATGATCTTTTCTCTAAACTGATCATTGAGGAATTGCGAGCATCTTAGTGGGTACTATTAATGGACCATGTAATCTTTCCAGACATGAGAGAAGGCCCTTATAGACCTAGGAGGGTACCTCAATAGTCATCAAACGCGGGTTAAGGGGGGGAAAGTAGTTGTGATGGGATGTCATCATACCCAAAATGTGTTAGATCTTCTCCAGAGACAAATCTGTTATGAAATTTTGAGGAAAGACCCCACAGCCCTTTCCTGGAAACTTAAAGGAATGTTGGAGGGCCGGGTATATATAATCAGCAACAGAACATGTTTTTCTTTCCCTGAGTTTCCTAGAAGAGTACTTTTAGGGGGCACCAAAGTACATAAGGGAACAAAACCCCTTAAAGGTAGGCCCATAGTATCGGGGATGGGTAGTTTTGCCCCAAAACTTAGGTATTATGTAGACAGCGTTTTGGGGGATTTTGTGACTTTTTTACCTTCCTATTCAGAGACCCCTCTGACTTTTTTTTGAAATTGAGGGTAAAAGGGTTTGAAAATACCTTTTGTGCGGCTAGTGTTGAAAAGGGATTAAAAGAGTGAAATATTTTTTTGACTCTCGGGGACTATTTTAGAAAAAAATCGAGTTTATTCTACCCCTTTCTAAAATTTTTCTTTGGAAAAAACTTTTTGTATTTGACCGCAGGATACCACCCCCCAGGGGCACTGCGGGGGGACCCCAGGGCCCCCACATACGAAAATTTGCCCCTGGGGGTGGGGAGGACCCGTTGTCTTTAACCCCTTCCGCATTTGTGTACTCTACGGAAATGTCGGGTAGGGGTTCCCGCAAATTGCCGCATGAGTAGTCACGGGATCTTGCGCGTACAAGCGGAGGGGCGCAAGATCCGGCTAAAACCACGGTAATTACCGCGGGATCATGCCGTCCCCCACCCCGGAGTGCGCTCGGGCCGGGGGGGTTTAACCCCTCGATGTGCAAATTTTGTGGTCGCGACCATGCTTGGGGGGGGGGGGGGGGGGGGAGTGAGCCCCTTTGCTGCCCGGATCCGCCGCAAGTAACGGCGCTGAGGGGCCGGTTTTACTAATCCCCCTTTCCAACAGCCGGGGGGGGCCCCCGGGCTGAAGACAGCATCCGGGGTTTGTTGGTGCGTCCGATGCCCCAATGATTGTGGGCAGGTGACGGGACTTTGCCACGGGAAAGCATACAGCTAAAATGTATGTTTAAATTTATTGATAAAAGATCTACGATCGTTCAGAAATTCCCCCCTGGGGGAAAAGGAAAAAAAGTAGAAAAATTTAAAAAAAGTGAAAAAAAAGTAAAACAAAAAACAAAAAAAAAAATAAAAACCGAAACCCCCGCCCTTTTCCCCCCTTTACAAACGGAAAATCGCCCTAAAAAAGATAAAAATAAAAAAAGTCCCCATATTTAACGCCGCGTGGTGCGACCCACCCTTAAATCTGTCATTTAATTAACCCGTACGGTGAACGCTGAAAAAAAACCCCCCCAAAAAAAGCACAGAATAGCGTTTTTTGTTCATCCGCAGAATAAAATGGAGAAAAAGTAATCAAAAATCTATCAACATAAAAGTGTACCAAAAAAACTCATTATCCCGCAAAAAAAAAGCCCTTACACAGCTTGTATAGGGGAAAAAATTAAAAAGTTCTGGCTATTAAAAGATAGCGATGCATAAATATTTTTTTACCAATAAAACCTTTTTTTTTAAAAAAATTGGCTTTAAATAAAAAAAAAACTACAAAAAATTTGGGTATCACCGTAATGCTAAACCCACGAGTAAAAAACTTCCCCCGGATACGCACGGTGAACGTATTAAAAAAAAAATAAAAAACAGCTAGGATTGCAGTTTTTTTCTTCCCCTTTCCTTCCAAAAACAGATTTAAAAGCGTCATAAATCTTGTCCCCCAAAATATTACCAATAAAAACGTCAACACCCGCAAAAAAAAAAGTCCCTACACGCTCCATAAACAGAAAAAAAAAAAAGTTGGCTTAGACTGCGGTATGCAAAAAAAAGTGTTTTCCTTTCAAATAAAAGGTTTTTATTGGTAAAAGCAAATAAAACATTAAACAAATTTTAAAATGTGGGATCGCTTAATCGTTTTTAACTGTGAGTAAAAATAGCATGTATTTTTACCGCACAGTGACCGCTGTAAAAAAAAAAAATAAAAAAAATACCAGGGTTGCTGTTTTTTGTACAAAATGCTTTTACAAAAAAAATTTATAAAAAGTGATCAAAGCATCATAGCCCCCCGTAATGGGGTACCAAATAAAAACATCAACTTTTTCTCTAAAAAACAAGCCCACAAGCAGCTCCATATGCAAAAAATTAAGAAAGCTTGGCTTCAGAATACGACAATTAAAAAACGAAATTTTTTTAAAACTCGCTTTATTGTGTAAAAGTAATAAAAACATAAAAAAAATATATAAAATTTTTGATATTGTAATTGTACCGACCCCCATGTAAAGTTTTTCCTAATTTCCCGTTGGGGGGGAATTTCTGTAAAAATGAAACCAAAAAATGGCGGAAATGCGCTTCCCCCCCCCATTTTTTATGGGCCCAATGCTAAAAAAAAACTACGGGCACCTGGCGCCCAAATCAAAATAACCCTTAGGTGAGATCCCGAGGGCTTTTAATCCAAAATGGAGCAACTTCTGGGAAAGGTTTTACCTTTTTAGTACTTTGGGGCTTTGGAGATGCGACATGGCCCCACCAATATCTGTGCGCCAAAAACAAAAAGCGCTTCCTCCCTTTACCCCCTGCCATGTGCCCAAACAGCAGTTTCACCCCCATGGTTTTGGGGTTTGGGGGAACTTGGAAGAAATTTCTAAAAACAATTTTTTGGGGCTTTTTTTCCAAAATTCCTTTAAAAATTAAAAAATTTTCAGCTAAAATTACAGATTATTGGAAAAAATATATATTTTTTATTTTCAGAGTCGAACGCTAAAAAAATTTTGGGGCCCGTGGGGTTTGATATACTCACTACAAAACCCGGATATATTCCGTTAGGGGTGGTTTCCAATAGGTTTTTTTTTAGGGGGGATTTATTAAGTTTTGGGAAACCTTTTGGGTTCCGCAAACCTGAAAAGGCCCCCAAAAATTTAAACGTAATGAAAATGAGACCCCGAGTCCGTAGGTGCTCCTCCTTTTTGGGGCTTGTGGTTGGCCAAATTGCACTAGGGCTACAGTGGGATATCTCTGAAAACAGCAGAATTTGGGGAATCAAAAATTAATTTGATTTCCCCGAAATTTACCCTATTTTGTCAAAAATGTATAAAAAATTGAAAAACGCAAAAAAGTGAAAATTTTGAAATTTCACTTCCACTTTCTTTAATTTCCCGTGAAACACCGAATGGGGTTTAAAAAAACTTCTAAATGCAGTTTTTTAATACTTTTAAGGGGGGTAGTTTCTTGATGAGGTCACTTATGGGGATCAACTAAGGTCAAACAAAGTCACGTTAGAACTGGACTGGTCCTAAAAAAAAGTTTTGCAAAATTTTCTTGAAAATTTGAAAAAAACATTTAAATTTATAACCCCCTAATGCGTAAAAAAAAAAAAAACATTTAAAAAAAAGATGCCAAATACGTAGACATATGGGAGATGCTATTAAAACATTTTGAGTGGAAAAACTATCTGTCTTACATGCAGAAAAATTTTTGAAGTTTGAAATTGTAAATTTTTCAATTTTTTACGATAATTTGTATTTTCACAAATAAAAAATCAATTTTTTTGGGCCAAAATTTCTTATACCCTTTAAACAAATTGTCACGAGAAAAAAACCTGAATACAGGTGGGTTAAAGTGCAAAAAGTTATTCTCACATAAATGACACATGACAGATTTCAAAAATTGGGGGTCGTCAGGAGGCCAAAATGCTCCGGGGGTAAGGGGTTTTAAAAAAGAAGAGGGGATTCTGGCAGACCCTGTCGTGATGTGGGGGAAGATATATTGACGATGTCTTTATACTCTGGAAAGGGGATACGTCGTCTTTTACCCAGTTTGTGGAGTCGTTAAATGATAACACAATAGGATTAAGATTTACATTCACTGCTAATGAATATACTATTCCATTTCTCGACCTTACAATCTCAAAAAATGCTGACTACACACTGGGTACCAAGGTCTTTAGGAAGGAGACTGCCACCAACAGCCTCCTCAGGTGGGATAGCTGCCACCAGAGATCACTTGTGAGAGGTATTCCTAGGGGGCAGTATCTCCGCCTGAGGAGAAATTGCTCTGACACATATACCTTTAAAAGTCAAGCCAGAGACCTAAGGGAAAGGTTTGTTGCCAGAGGATATCCCCAATCTTCTCTCAAAGAGGCATATCAAAGGGCGATACAGGAGGATCGGGCTGGTCTTTTGGTTCCTAGGGTGAAGCAAAATGATCACGGAATAGCCGAGAGAAATGATCTTCGGATCATTGGGGAATACAATTCACAGGCAAACAAGGTCTACGATATTGTTAATAAATATTGGAGAATACTCCTACAAGATGATGTTCTTAAGGAGATATTACCTGCCACCACCGCAATTACTTACCGTAAAGGGCAGAGCCTATGGGACAGATTGGAGAGAAGCCATTTTGTGGCCTCACAGAGGGAAACTTGGCTAGGGAGACAGCCAAATGGTTGCTTTAAATGTGGCATGTGTAAATTCTGTCAATTTGTTACGAACTGTAAAACATTCGTTAGTACTGACAACCCCTCTAAATACACCATTAGAGGATTCATTAATTGCACTTCTGTTGGTGTTGTCTACCTGCCACTGCCCATTGCGGGCTAAATTATGTTGTAAAACACGCAGAGAATTGAGAGAAGAATTGGTGACCATATTGGTGATATCAAAAAACAACATGATACAGCAATTGCGAGACATGTATGGGAAAAGCATGATGGTAGGAGTGATATAATGCAATTTTTTGAGGTTGCCGTCATATGCTGTTTGGCATCTAATTTTTGTCCCTTTGCCTATGTTAGGCGCTGGGCACATGCCAATTTCGGTCCTCTGGGATGTTTTTTGAGGCCGGGCAGCTTTGTTATTTTGTTTTCGCGCTGGTGCATATGCGTTGTTTAATCTGCCGGCCAGTGTTCCTGACGCATGCGCGGTTGGCCGTGTTGATACCGGCGCCGCCATGCTTGAATATCCGCGGTGGCGCTGTTTCCCTGTGATTTCACGACGGGGTGTATGGCGTTGGGATATGGAAGTCGGTTCCGCTGGTCGACATTGGGACTGCGAAAGCTTTTCTCCAACGTGAGACTGTACATGCAGTCTAAAGTGGTACCTGATTTGGTTTATAATTTGGGGGGTTCTTTTCCTCCGTGTTAGGGGGGGTTCCTGGGGGGTATATATACCCCCCTTTTAGTGTGTTAGTAATTGTGGGACCGGAAAGAAACCCCCCCCCTTATGTGAGTTCCACCTAAGGGAGACCCCTACTTGATTATAAAAGAGAATGCTCTGCATCTCCTTTGCGGAAAACGTTTGGGTGTAGGTTTTTTGGCTATTTTTTGGTTTGGGTAATGTAATATAGGGATAGATCTCTTTTGGTTATTATTAATTATAAATTTGTTGATTTTGTTTGATTGATGTTTTTTAGATGGAAATTATGTGTTATTTGCCCCATGGGGAGTCCTTGTTAGGTTTAAAGGTTTGGGGGTTTTTACGCTAATTTTGGTGATATTGCCCCCTTGATTGAATTCTGGGTCAATTGGTGCAGTAAATATTGGATTTCTATATACCTAAGTGTTGTTGTTTTTTTTTTAAGTTTTTCTGGGTATTTTGGAAAGGGGTTAATCCTGTCTATTGTTTTGTGTAAAGCGTGTTACGAGGCTTTTTAATATTATACCCTTGGGTTTACCCATTGTTTCTTCCCCTCTCTTCTTTCGTTTATTTGAACCCCGTTGAAAAAAAAACAGTAAAAAATTGGCGCGCTTTGTACGGGGTTTGTTGGGTTAGTACGGGTTTTTCAGGGGTTACCCCTTTTTGGGGGGGGGGCCCGTTTTTGTTAGGTAAAAAATTAGGGTGTTGGGTAGGAGACGTTTAGGGTTTTTCTGTTCTTCTACTGTTTGGTTCCCGATTTTTTGTGTGAGTTAATTTTAGATTGGTTTAATTAAAAAGGGATATTTTAAAGGAGTGTTTTTTTTGTGTTTTTTCCTGTTTTTCTATTCCTATAATTTACGTATGTGGGAAGTTTTTGTGACTTAGGGTGCATTCTATGACTACTGAGGAAGAGGGAGGAGGCATTCTATGACTACTGAGGAAAAGGGAGGGGGGCATTCTGGACTTTTCTGAGGAAAGGGGGAGGGGGCATTCTGTGACTACTGAGGAAAAGGGAGGGGGCATTCTGTGGCTACTGAGGAAGACGGGGGACGTTATGTTTCTACTGAGGAAGAGGGAGGGGGCATTCTGTGGCTACGGAAAAAGGGGGGGGGTTTG
>JAODAL010075627.1:0-13919 GCA_025379985.1 Phyllomedusa bahiana | reverse complement strand
TATTAGTTTTAATGTGATTATGATGCTGCCCCGGGAATGCTTGCCAAAAGGGGGGGCTTTTTCCCCCAAAAAAATTGGGCAAATGATGAGTGGAGGGCGGGAAAAAAACCCTTAGGAGGGGGCTCGGGGCTACAGTGTTTGCTAACCCGTCCCGGCGCGAGGGGACCCTGATAGATGCGAGGAGCGAAAAGGGGCAAAAATGTAAGCCCACACGCCCGGGAACGGGGCATCGCTCGAAAAGCCGGGTCCCGGGGGGAGGACCCGAGGGGGGAACTTGTATCAAAATGCAAAAAAGGTGATTTCTTTTTTATTTTTCTATATGATATTTATGTGAAGTTTTGCAAACTTTTGGCAAACATTGAAGTTTTTAAAAAGTTTTTGATAAAAAAAAATATAAACGAGTTTTCGGCATATATTTTTTGGGAAAGATTTTGTACAGATTTGAAAACGCAAAACCCTTGGGTTCTGCAATCAGGTCTGCCCTTTCTCCCAAACACATCGGGCCCCTTTTCAATCCCAAATGGGGCAAAACTTTTAAAAAGGGTGGACATCATCTGGTTACTGAAAATTTTTCCAAATCATGGCTAAAAACCGATTTCATGGGGGAAAAAAGTGCAAAATCTCAGCTAAACCCTCATGGACGGGACGATGAGGGTCTGTACGGCCTAACGGCTGCAGTCCCCAAGGTCTCCATGTTATAGAGACCCTCTAGGATGTGGGGGAAAATGGGCAGGCGAGGTTTTCCATCAGAATCGGTAAAAAAGGTTTTCCCAGGCCCTTTTTGTACCCAAATTTCCCAAAAGAATTCAGGCTTTTTTGGGGAAAAGGGGGCCCAAAATGAAGGGGCCCCCTGAGAGCAGACCCCAACCCCGCCTAGAAAACACGGGCAAATAAGTGTCCTTAATATTTTAAAAGGGGAAAATCATTTCCCTCTCAGTTCTTTTTTTAACCCCTTAAAAAAAATTCTGCCCTTTAAAAATGGATTTTCCTTTTTGCCCCCCGGAATTTTATTATGGGGACCCCTGGTGTGGGGTAAAGTTTATTTCCCTTCTAGGTTGGGAGCAGGGTTCCCCGCAGATGGGGGTTTTTTCCCACCCACTGGAAGGGTCGGGAAAAAACCCCTAAAAACAGCTCCCGGGAGGTTTTTTTACTTGGGGACCCTGCCCTAAAGGGCCACCGGCGAAATTGTTTGTTCCACATAGGGGTTTGCTTGGGAAACCGGGCGAGCAGTGCGGGGAGAGGGGGGGGGGGGGTTTATTTGGAAAAACCGGGGACTCCCCGCCTCTCTCCCGCAATGCAGCGCGGGAAAGCCCCCGGGTTTGGGGACAGCGGGGGAAGGGAAAAGTTTTTGGGGGGGTTTAAACCCTTGGGGCCCGTTTGTGGGAGGGATACTTCTGTGCATGTATGTGGGGGAGTGGGTATTTGAGGGTTACTGTGTGTGCATGTGGGTGGGTTTTTATTTTGTGTTTTGGGAAATTGTGTGTTTATTATTTTTTTTTGGGGGGGGTCTTGTATGTGTGAGTAAATGTGTTGTAAGGATTGTGGTTGTTTTTTCCCCGGGCCCGGGAGGGGGGGTTTGAAAATTGCCCCCTTGTCTCCTGTCCCTTGTCTGCCCCCTTTTTGGCTGGTTTTCTGGCGGGTTTTAGGGGGGGCCCGGAGGGGCAGTCCACGGAGAGAGACTTGGCAATTGCGGGATTCAGCATCCCGGAAAAACAGGGTGGGCGCCCCCATTTCCCCCAAAAGGGGGAATTTCAAATTTTCCTGGATACTGAATAGTCATCCAACCCTTTTTGCTTGTGTGTAAGGTTTTTTCTTTCCCGGGTTTCCCCTTTTGGACTACTTCGGATTCAGTGGACTATGTCAGATCAACCTTGGATCTATTTTTTCATATAAAATGGTAAGAGAGGGCTGGTATCAAGGAGCATTTATTTTGTTTACCTATGCAATTTGTGCGTGTGTTTTTTTTTTCCCTATAATTCCCGGAAAAGTAGTGGAGGTATTAAAAGCACCCCACCATTTTAATTTCTGGGCTTCGTGTCAGCACGAGCGGGAAAATAAAAGGAGAGGCGTTTTTTAAAAGATACCTCCCTAAAACCCCCCCAAGATTTAAAAAGGGCCCGGGTGCACCTGATATTATTAAAAGTGAAGGTCCTTTTATACTGGTCCCCTTACCATTTAAAAAATACCAGGGTCACCCGGCCCCCCCCCCAAAAAAATAACCTCCATTTTGAAATTTTCGTTGATGGTCTTTTCCCCCGACCCCCGGTTTTGCTGGTACTAGGGTAATAGGGGACACAAAAGGGGTTTGGGGGTCACCTTGGGATTTACAAAAAAAAACTGGTGGGTTTAAAACAAGCCCGAAACAGTAAATAAGGGGGAGGAAAAATGTCAGACCCCCGTTCCCTTACTAGCAATGGAATTTTAAATTTAAACAAAAAAAAAATAAATTTAAAAAGATACAATTTTACAAAAAAACCTTTTATCTAAATAAACGCTCCCCCACATCAGCCATATTTTAAAACCCTTTTGTGAAAGAAACTGGGCCAAATTTTGGGTTGGGAAAAATCCCAAAGATTTTTGGGGGTGCAGGGGAAGGAGTTCAACCCCGGGAAAATATGATTCTGGGGGGACAGTCTACAGCCACAAACCCCCCCCAAAAATTTTCCCCGGGGGATTGGGTCCTTATCCTCCCCACCCCAAAGAGATTGGGAAGATGTGTCTGTACTCCCTCTTTTCCAAACCCCCTTTCCCCATTATGTTATGCTTTCCCCGTACCCAACAAAAAAATACAAACCCCCCTTACCCCTAACTTTTACCCCCTTAAAACCCCCTAGTCCTCTCAATCCCCCCTATTTATCCAGCAAAAATTTTTTCTTTGCAAAAATATACCCCCTAAAACCCCCCCCCACCTATCACTTTATGTGGTTTTGTAAAAATAATTTAAGATGTTTTTGTCCTAAATTTTGCAAGGGAGAGTTGGGGCCCGGGAAGGGAAATTTTCCTGGTGGTCTGGAAGGATGGAGTAAGGGAAAAAGGGAAAAAACAAAAAACCCAGTCGTAGAAAATGTTTTTGGTGAGACTTATAAAATAAAATGCACTGTAGTCACTAAAATTACAGAGCCCCGTGTACATGGTATTACCGCTACAAAGGAGGTAAAGTAAAATCTGCAGAAACCTTGTGGGACATTGCTTTTTTCCCCTAAATAAACCCCTTTTATGGAAGTAATTTGGTTGTAGTGAAAAGATTTTTGGTTCAGGGACAGTTTAGCAGTACTCCCAGTTTTTGAAAGGGTGAATTTGGTTCCAAAAGCTAGGAAACCCCGGGGGGATTTCCAAAACCCCAAATTTGCTTTTTTCCCGCGCAATTATACCCGTTAAGTGATCCCCTTTTTAAAGGGGATGTGGCTTGCCAACCCCCCCCCCAGGAGGGGTGTTGTAATTTCAAATTTCGGGTCAAACCCCACGTAGCGTGCCCTCAGCTTTAGATCTTCCCCGATGACCCCTTTCAAAAGTTGGGGAAGTTTTGGCTTTTAAATGGATCTACTTTAAATGTCCTCAGATCCCGCTGTCAGTGCAGATGTTTTTATCAAAAGCAGGTGTACCCAAAAACCTGTCCTAAGCCCCATGTACGGCGGACCCCTGAACGTCTTGGAGGGGAAAATCCCCTTTTAAGGTCCTGCACCAGGTTTTAAACAGGATCCTGAAGAAAAACCCTTTAATTTCTACTTTTCCCTGTGGTTTACATTTTTCTGGGATCTCCCCTTTTTCACGGGCAAACATCCCGGCTCATCGTTTTCCCTTTTTCTCTTCTTCAGGGCCCCCCTTTTAAAATTATCCCGTCAGATCTTCCAAACCTTTATATTTTGGAACAATTCCCGTACAAACAGAAGATCAACATAAGGGACCCCCAAAAATTATGGCCCATCTGTGAAAGGGAGGAAAGGGCCAACCCCCTATAAAAAAAATTTTGTATAGGGCTCATCTACCGGGATTTCCCCGGGGAAAGGGCCAAACTTTTGCTTCACTCCCCAACCCTTTAAAATCCCCAAACCCGTTTTTCCCCCCAAAAAAGACCCAAAACCCGTGGGAAAATTTAAAAGGCCCGGTTTTTCCATTTGGTCATATTTAGAGGAGACCCTTTAGCCCCCCTTACCTGATGATTCTCTGGGACATTTTTCCCCCGGGCAGCTTGGGGAAAACGAGGACGGGGACTTTTCTCGTGGATTTTCCCTATGGTCCCTTTTTAGGGGGGAACAGTGAGGGGTACGGAACTTTGGGGTATTATCTGTTATATATCTTACCCCGGGCATCAACTTCACGAATTAGGATAGAGAGAATTGAGTAGAAAACACTAGTTTCTGGGGGGAAAACACTCTTTGCTGTTTTCTTATCTCCTTCACCTTTTTGATGGGCAGGCCCGGCCCCGGGATCCTCCTTATAACCTCCTTGGGGACAGATCCCCGTTGTCCTTTTTAAGTACTCCCCCTCCCCCCAATGGAGACTTAGACTGCGACATCCTAAACCCCTTTATGGAAAAGAAACAAAGATTATAATCATCCGACCATATCCCCTGTATTATGTACAAAGTCCCAGATTCCCCTCCCTCTCATCATCCCAGACAAATCACCCCCTGTGTTTGTATAATGCCCCGATTCCCTTTCCCTCTCATTAAGCCCATCACCCCCTTTTTTTGTAAAATGTCCCGCTTTTTTCCCCTCACCTCACATCATATCCAGAGCCCCCCCCTGTGTTTTGTTAAAGGTCCCGTTTCCCCCTACCTCTCATAAGACAATCAACCCCTGGTTATGTAAAAGTCCCCCCTTCCCCCTTACCTTCATCCCAGTCCATCATCCCCTGTTTTGTTAATGCCCTAGCTTTCCCCCTCACCTCCCCCAGTCATCACCCAGACCCCCAGTGGTTTCAATCTAATTTTCCCAGCTTTCCCCAGTACCTTTCCAGTCAGCAGTCAGTGACCCGGGTTGGTCAGTTCTGGGATTTTCTGTATCAGTGAATGAGGGGGGGGGTGGGGATCGGGGTTGCTGCCCGTCCTCCTGACACAGGGGGCCAACACTCCGAGACGACTTCTTCCTACTTGTAAATCCTGTGTATGGGGGACATGAATACATAGTTCAAGAACCCCCCACCCTTTCCCTCATTCACCCGTTATGATAGAGAAATTTGCGGGTCATGTGAGCTCTCACCTCTCCCGTTTCCAAGAGATGATCTCCGGGTGAGGTCTAAATCCTGGTGGCCCCCGAGGTCTGTCCTTTTTCTTCCTTGGGGGGTCATTGTGAAATGGGAATTGTCTTTAGCTGTGAGAGTCCCGGACCTGAGGGAACCTGAAGAAAACGAGGAGGATTTAGAGCAAGATCACACTCTATATAACCTCTTTATTTTTTATATATATATTTTATATATATTTAATATTTTATATTATATATATTTATTTTTTATATACCTACACTATAGTGGTACCTGCCCCGGACAGTGACTGTAACAGAAAATGAAGCCATTAAGGGCCGAGTTCTTCCCGGAAAAACGACTGCAATATCTATCATTATACACACCCAAACTTTTACAAAATTGTTTTACCCCCCTCAATTTTTGTAAATATTGTATTCTATTTTTATGGGAATCATAAAGTTAAAAATTTTTGAGAAAATGTAAAGTAGTAAGTGCACAGCCTGTACCACAGTGCGGCCCATTAGGGAGGGGATATGCTTGTTAGGATGCAAGTGCATGTTTTGGATTCATGGGTTTCCCCCAATGAACGTTCCACAGCCGCAGACTCAGATGGCCCCAAACCATGACACTCCCCCACCATGCCCGAGTGGCAGGCCACTTTTTTCTTTGTCTCCCCCTGGGGGCCCCCACAAGTTTGGGACAGATTTTAACAAAAAGTTTCCCTTGGTTCATCAGAACGGACTGGCCATTAAAACCATGTCCCTTTTGTCTGCTTGTCTTTGCAAATGGGGCTTTTTGAGGCATCATCTTTAGATGATGCTTTCCTTTTGGGGATGACCCGTCAGTAGACCAATTTCATGCAGGTGAGGCGTAAGGTTGAGAACTGGGAGGTGACCCCAGCCCCCGTAACTTTTGCAGCAATGCTGGCAGGTCTATGATTGGTCTCTGAGATTTGCACTCAAAATTTTTTTGACCTGTCCTGTTAAACCCCCTGTTGAAAAAAAGGTAAAAAGCACAGCTCAACCCTTTTGCGGACTTTTAAACGCTTTCCTTGCCCGGGTCCCGATGTGGTGATTACCCCCCAGGACTCACCGCCGGCCAAGCGGTAGCACATGCACAAGAGCGGATATCCGGGCGAAGATCTCGTACAGGACCAGCGCCTCAGGAGTATTTGGCGGCGCTGGTCCTGTATGAGATCTTTGCCCGGATAATCGTTTTGTGCAAAAACGTTTTTGGTTTTGGGCCCCCTGGCGGCAGCTATGTGAGGGTGTTGGCATCTTCTTCTACCCTGGCCATCTTTATGAGGCAAACAATTCTTTTCCCAGATCCTCAGCCGTTTTTCCCAAGGGACCCCATGCTGAACTTCAGTACCAGTATGAGAGAGTGTAGGGGCGTTAAAAACCGAATTTAAAAACCCCTGCCCCCATTACACCTGAGACCTTGTAACACAAACGAGTGCTGACTCTGGGGAGGGAAAATGGCAAATTGGAACATTTGTATTTTTCACTTGGGGATCTTTCATTTTTTTTCCCAGTGGTTTTGACACTGATGGCTGTGCTAAATTTAATTTGAGTTGACAACAAATTTTCCCCTGTGATACAACCCGTGCATGACTATTTTTACATTGTGTCAGACCTCAGTGTTGTCCCATGAAAAGATAGAAAACAATATTTTCAAACATTTTGAGGGGGTGTATATTGACACACCTTTTATTTGCTTTATGTGAGTGGGGGACGTGGGGTGGTATGGAGGAGGGTAAACACAAGACACACTACCTCTTTCCCTTTTAAACTTTTGGATCCGATATGACAAAGAACTATTCGGAATATTATTTTTAAAAGTTCGGCAGCTCCCAGTTACACAAATATGTTTTTGCTTTGGAGCACAGTCGGGGTCCAGTTGTCCACTCTCTGGGGGACATAATTACACGGCTCAGATATGGAGAGCATGTGTTTTTTTTTATTTGGGGGGGGCTGGAGAGGAAAATAGACCAATCTGTGCAATATCTGACGGGAGACACAAATTTATAAAAAGTCGAAGAGTCTGGACCATCCAAAAAAGGGGGGGAAAAATACGAGGGACGCCTAAGCAAACTGCTATGTGGGCCTGGCCCCCCTGCCTAAAACGTCCAGGTCCTCTGGCCGAGCTTTTTGGAAGCGGCTGCCCAGTTTTAGCTGATCGCCCGTTAGCTAAAGGGCCCTTGGGCCTACAGGCGCCCCGCCCTAACTATCCGTGCGCTGGGCAATGACGTCAATCACCCGCACTCAGCAGGGCTAGAAGCGGGTGGGTCCTCGTTCTGTGGAGATCGTGGAGGGGCAGTAAGTGTTTTTTTCTTTAAAACAAAGTACATACTCTAGTCTCCTACCCATGTGGGACCCTGTAACAAAAACCCCAAGTCTGTTTTTTTCCTATATGGGGCCCTTGTAACCAACCCCAGCCTGCCTATTATGTGGAGACCCCCATAACGACCCTAAAACTGTGTCCTATATGGGACCCCTATAAAAAATTTTAAGCCCCCTATGTGGAAGCCCCTAAAACCCCACCCCCAAGTTGCCTACCTTTAAAGGGCTCCACTATAACTTACATAAGCCTGTCTATCAATACGGGTGCCCCCTTAACTACCTAAAGCCCCCCTGTGAGTGGGGGGGCCTTAGCCCATTACCTTTCTATGTGGGCCCCCAAATTTATAACTTCTTAACCCCGCTATGTGGGCCTAACCCATGCCTATTACCCCGTGTGGTCCCCATAGCCTATCTACCTAGGGCCACTTTCCGCATACCCCGGGCCCACCTTTTGCCCTAGTACCCGGGGGAAGCCCGCAGCTCCAATCTCCTGGGGACTGCTACTTTAACTGGGGCCTAGCTGCCTACCCGGGGCCAAAATAAACCTAAAACCCCCGTAGCCTACTACCCAATTGGGGTGTTAAATTTATTGTGGCCTAAGTATGTTCCTATTTACCTGGAGCTACAAAACCTACCTCCCTATTTAATGAGGGTTTACTTATCTGGAAAATATGATTTGTGGGGTCAGGTATAGTGAAGCACAATCTCGGGGGGTTAGTTTTCTGTTTGCCCCCCTTATGGAGTCAAAAGAACAGCCTGAAAGGGCTATTCCCACCCCGGGGGGAGTTTTTACAGAGGTGGGGGGACAGTGGGGGAGGTGTGAAAAAGTGAGGATTCAAAGTATTTGTGTCCAAATTTTCGGGATGGTGGGGGCCAGGAGATGTATCACAGGGTTGGCCCATATGCAGAACAAAAGGGAAAGTCAATACTGTGGTCACAATATGTAACAGCAGTTTAATCACTTCTATGTCGAAGAGTAGGTGTACATGCTGTTATCCTATATGGTCATGTATGGGGGGTAATTTTTTTGGTCTGCAGAGCTGTGTACACTGTATTAACACTATATGGGCACTGTTTTTGATGGTAATATACAGTCTGTAGAGCCCGTGCACACTTGTGTTACCCTATATGGAACTGATGGAGGGGAATTCAGTCTGCAGTGCCTGTGTACAGGTGTTACACTTTGGCTTTTATGGAGGTAATATCACAAAGAGAAAATACAGTCAGCTCACCTAAGGTGCAGGTTGGTAAAACTTTAAAGGCGCAGTTTCCCCTGTCTCAGCAGCTGGTCCATAGGTAATACCAAAAAATGGGGGACAGTGCACACAAAATGATCCAAAATATAAAAAACACTGTTTATTGACAAATCAAATAAAACACCAATAGAGGTATAGAAAAGCAAAAAAAAAAAAAGACCTTGTGCAAGTCTAAAGCGTTTCGGGATGTTCGCCCTTAGTTGTGCTCCGATAAGGGGCTGAACATGCCCGAACGCGTTAGACTTGCACTAGGTGCTTTTTCTTTTTTGCTCTTTATATTGCCTTTTGGTGTTTTAGTTGATTTGTAATAAAAAAGTGATTTTTTCATTTTGGATCATTTGGTGCCTGTCCCCCACGTTTTTGGATATTACCTAGGGAGGAATTACAGTCTTTCAGAGTCTTTAAGTTGTTACCACTAAATGTCACTGTATGGAGGTAAAAAACAGTCTGCGAGCCTGTGACAGGTGTTTCCACTATTTGGTCACTGTTAGTGCTAATTTCAGTCTGTGAGTCGTTTACATGGTTTCCTACCCCCTATATGAGCATTTGGGGTTTTAATTTTGGGCTTTTATACTGATCTTTATTTCAGTAATAGTGTAGAGGTATTATTCAGTCATATTGGTGGTAATTGTGGTCGTTTGTTCGGCTGTATAATCAGCGTCTTATGTAGCAGCATTATTCGAGTAATGTGTATAGGGGATTTGAGATGGTAGCAGAGTATATGATGAGTGATACGTGTGGTAAGGTATGCTCAATGTATTATACCGGGTACTAGGCTGTACATATTTGGGATGTGGAAGTAAGATGAAGGGGAAAGTCGTTGTTATTGTACAGTCATGTGTTTCTAAACCCAGGGATCAGAAAGAACATAGTGTGACCAGAAGTTGTCACCCCCACCTCCCCAAATGTTTATAAGGATATGGGTAACATAGCAGAACAGTGTGTGGTTAGGGGACATAGGAAGATAGAAGAGGTAGGAAAGGCCTCACCAGACATCACTAGGATGCAAAACCTCAGGAAAATAGCTGTACATAACAACATATGATCAGCTCCAACCTTATTAGACAAAGTATCCTGAGGGTGGGAATTTCTGAAAAGGGGATAAGCAGTAGCAGGTCATCTATTGAGAGGAGGTCTGGGTTTGTTAGGCGCCAGAAAGTAAGACAGTCAGGTAATCAGTGGATTCACGGTCAGCTCCATTGACATGATACAGAAAAGGGTCAGACTTTCTTAAACATCAGAAAATTCCAGGTATCACTTGCGTCAATTTGTGATATTAACTTCCTGTATGAAGGGCCTCGGAGAAATGATGTTAACCCCTTCCTAACAGCCGGTCTCATAATTCTTTTGCTCTTCATTGTTCTTTGTCCTCCATGTCTTCCAAAAGGCAGAACTTTTTTTTCTCTACATAGACACAGGGGGAAAAAAACGTACCTCTGCCACGTTTAGGGTGATTTTATTTATATGGAGTTTCTCTCTGTATAAATGATGTGTTAACTGTATTTGCAGGTCGGTGCGATTCCGGAGATATCGCAAATATGAAGGGTTTTTGAGTGTTTTAAGATTCTGTTTCTAGGTTCCACTCCCTCTCTACACGGCTTCCATTGGTTACTATCAGCAGATTTGGCTCTTTTAGCCCCATCTTGCGCTATGATGACCATCAACCTTCTTCCTGCGGCATCACCCCTGTCTACTACAAAAACCCAAGTGACTGTCTGGCTGACTGTCCCTATGACAATAATGCCTCGCTTCCAAAAGAACCGAACTTCTGCACTACTCATCTACTAACCATGTTTTCTGCCACTGAAAACCATCTCAGAATCCACTCTTATCTCACTCATGGTGAACTGGGGGAAAACACTTTATTGTTGCCTATGCCTTCCCATCCTGACTACTGTAACCCCTTACTTATCAGTCTTCCAGACTCTGCCTTTTCCAATCTTTCTGCAATGCAGCATTCAAGCTCAGCTTTCGCTGAAGTCACCGCACCGCCACCTCCACCCTGTACCCATTACTGCACCGACGGCTCCACCCACTACCCGACACCACACCAATGTCTCCATCCAGTACCGGTCACCGCACCGCCACCTCCACCCTGTAACCATCACTGCACCACCAGCTCCACCCACTACCCGACACCGCACCAATGTCTCCATCCAGTACCCGTCACCGCACCGACGCCTCCACCTTGTAACCATCAGTTGTCCATGTGGGGACCAGAATACAGCTCCCATCATGCCTTGCTGATCTCTATTGCAGGCTGTTCTACCCCCCTGTATTCTGGCTGCTGAAAAGCAAGTCTCCAGCTTCTTGTGAATCTCATATTGTGCTCCCTCCATGCTGAGCCTCAACAGAGATGTATGGGGGGCAGGTTATGGATGGAGACTAAATGAGGGGAGGTATCAGGAGATTAGGGTAGAGATGTCTGGGGCGCGGTTATGGATGGTAGATTAATTGAGGTAGGTATATCAGGAAATTAGGGTAGGTCAGAGGTGTATGGGGGGGAACAGGTTATGATGGGAGGGAGTTTACATGAGGGGAGGTATCAGGAGATTAGGGCAGAGATGTATGGGGGGAACAGGTTATGGATGGCGATAATTGAGGGGACGGTATCAGGAGATTAGGGTAGAGTATATGGGGGACAGGGTTATGGATTGGAGAATTACATGAGGGGAGGTATCAGGAGTTTCGGGTAGAGATCTGATGGGGGGACAGGTTTTATGGATGGAGATTAAATGAGGGGAGGTATCAGGGGATTAGGGCAGCGTTGTATGGGGGGAGGTTATGGATGGAGATTACATGAGGGGAGGTATCAGAAATTAGGGTAGAATATGTTCTGGGGGGAGGTTATGGATGGAGATTACATGAGGGAGGTATCAGGAGATTAGGGTAGAGATGTATGGGGGGGGAGGTTATGGATGGAGATTACATGAGGGGAGGTATCAGGAGATTAGGGTAGAGATGTATGGGGGGACAGGTTATGGATGGAGATTACATGAGGGGAGGTATCAGGAGATTAGAGCAGAGATGTATGGGGGGGAGGTTATGGATGGAGATTACATGAGGGGAGGTATCAGGAGATTAGGGCAGAGATGTATGGGGGGACAGGTTATGGATGGAGATTACATGGAGGGAGGTATCAGGAGATGTGGGTAGTAGAGATGTCTGGGGCGGGGAGGTTAGGGATGGAGATTACATGAGGGAGGTATCAGGAGATTCGGGTAGAGATGTATGGGGGGGAGGTGATGGATGGAGATTACATGGGGGGGAGGTATCAGGAGATTTAGGGTTAGAGATGTATGGGGGGGACCAGGTTATGGATGGAGATTACATGAGGGGGAGGTATCAGGAGATTAGGTTAGAGATATATGGGGGACAGGTTATGGATGGAGATTACAATGAGGGAGGTATCAGGAGATTAGGGTAGAGATGTATGGGGGGGAGGTTATTGGATGAGATTACATGAGGGGTGGGTATCTGGAGATTAGGGTAGGATGTAGGGGGGAAGGTTATGGATGGAAATTACATGAGGGGAGGTGATCGGAGATTAGGGTAGAGATGTATGGGGGGGGAAGATGTTATGGATGGGATGGAAATTACATAAGGGGAGGTATCTGGAGATTAGGGTAGAGTTGTATGGGGGAACAGGTTATGGATGGAGATTACATGAGGGGAGGTATCAGGAGATTAGGGTAGAGATGTATGGGGGACAGGTTATGGATGGAGATTACATGAAGGGAGGTATCAGGAGAATAATAGGGTAGAGATTATGGGGGGAGGTTATGGATGGAGATTACATGAGGGGAGGTATCAGGAGATTAGGGTAGAGATATATGGGGGGAGGTTATGGATGGAGATTACATGATGGTGGTGTCAGGAGATTAGGGTAGAGATGTATGGGGGGCAGGTTATGGATGGAGATTACATGAGGGAGGTATCAGGAGATTAGGGTAGAGATGTATGGGGGGAGGTTATGGATGGAGATTACATGAGGGAGGTATCAGGAGATTAGGGTAGAGATGTATGGGGGGAGGTTATGGATGGAGATTACATGAGGGGGTATCAGGAGATTAGGGTAGAGATGTATGGGGGGACAGGTTATGGATGGAGATTACATGAGGGAGGTATCAGGAGATTAGGGTAGAGATGTATGGGGGGCAGGTTATGGATGGAGATTACATGAGGGAGGTATCAGGAGATTAGGGTAGAGATGTATGGGGGAGGTTATGGATGGAGATTACATGAGGGAGGTATCAGGAGATTAGGGTAGAGATGTATGGGGGGTTATGGATGGAGATTACATGAGGGAGGTATCAGGAGATTAGGTAGGATGTATATGGGGGGAAGGTTAGGGATGGAGATTTCATGAGGGAGGTATCATGAGATTAGGGTAGAGATGTATGGGGGGAGGTTATGGATGGAGATTACATGTGGTGGTATCAGGAGATTAGGGCAGAGATGTATGGGGGGGAGGTTATGGATGGAGATTACATGAGGGAGGTATAAAGAGATTAGGGTAGAGATGTATGGGGGGCAGGTTATGGATGGAGATTAAATGAGGGAGGTAAGAATTTGTTGGGCAGGTTAGGGTAGAATGTATGGGGTAGACAGGTTATGGATGGAGGAGTACGTTATGGTGGAGTTTTACATAGGGAGATTAGGGTAGAAATGTATGGGGGGGAAGGATGATTATGAAATGGGAGATATAGATTAGGGGAATATGGTACAGGAGGTTAGGGTAGAGATGTATGGGGGACAGGTTATGGATGAGATTACATGAGGAGGTATCAGGAGATTAGGGTAGAGATGTATGGGGGGAAGGTTATGGATGGAGATTACATGAGGGGAGGTATCAGGAGATTAGGTAGATGATGTAGGAGGGGAGGTTATGGATGGAGATTGCATGAGGGAGGTATCAGGAGATTAGGGTATATATGGGGCCAGGTTATGGATGGAGATTACATGAGGGAGGTATCAGGAGATTAGGGTAGAGATGTATGGGGGACAGGTATGGATGGAGATAAGATGAGGGAGGGGGTCAGGGTATAGGAGATTAGGGAAGGATGTGATGGGGGGAGGTTATGGATGGAGATTATGAGGAGGTATCAGGAGATTAGGTAGAGATGTATTGGGGGAA
>JAODAL010075626.1:0-13919 GCA_025379985.1 Phyllomedusa bahiana | reverse complement strand
AAAATTGTTAATTATTACATCAGAAAGTTCCAGACCCTTCTCCGATCCCGGTCACTATAACTTTTTATATTATTACATCTAGAAATGTATCCAGACCCTTCTCCAGAATCCTGGTCACTATAACTTGTTCTATTACTACATTAGAAATGTATCCAGACCCTTCTTCAAATCCGGGTCACTAAACTTGTTATATTATTACATCTAGAAATTATCCAGACCCTTCTCCAGAATCCCGGTCACTATAACTTGTTATATTATTACATCTAGAAATGTATCCAGACCCTTCTCCAGAATCCTGGTCACTAAAACTTTTTTATATTATTACATCTAGAAATGTATCCAGACCCTTCTCCAGAATCCCGGTCACTATAACTTGTTATATTATTACCAAAATGTATCCAGACCTTCTCCAGAATCCTGGTCACTATAACTTGTTCTATTACTACATCTAGAAATGTATCCAGACCCTTCTTCAAAATCCTGGTCACTATAACTTGTTATATATTACATCTAGAAATGTATCCAGCCCCTTCTCCAGAATCCCGGTCACTATAACTTGTTCTATTATTAAATCTAGATATGTATCCAGACCCTTCTCCAGAATCCTGGTCACTATAACATGTTATTACATCTAAAAATGTATCCAGACCCTTCTCCAGAATCCTGGTCACTATAACTTGTTCTATTATTAGCAAGCAAATGCACAGACGTGCAAACCAGCTTCACGATGAGGAGGAACGAGAGTTCAGCATGATGAATGGTGTGGATAAAATCCAATCAATTTATTTGAATTTTTTAAAACATATCCAAAAATATTTTTTTAAGAAAAAAAAGGTGCTGGAATGAGGATGGCTTTAGAAATAACGGGTAAATAGCAGCTATGGCATGGGCACAAACAGCCGACGCGTTTCGGAGTTAATCCCTTATTTTTGGGTTCCATTGTGCATGTGGGGGAAGGGCAGGATGTGACTTAAATTAGTGTATCGTCAGCCCCGGGCCCCCATAGCTTAAACAAATAACCATGTTAGTAAAACAGTGCTTTAAAAACAAACATATATTCACAATTGGCAACAAGTTTATCAAGAATCTATTGATGGTAGCAAAATAGCTGGTAGAAACATATATGCAAAAATGAATGCAAAAATGAATGCATATATTTAAGATTTGTTGATAAATGCGAAAAATGAATGCATATATTTAAGATTTATTAATAGTGATACGTGATATCTTTTGGGTATTTAACCCTAAAGGTACCGGGTGATAACTGAAAGATCCACCACGCTCCCTTGAGAGGAGTTTCTTTGCAGACTAACCCCCCCCTTGGTGAACGCATAAACCTTTTCAATACCAACAACTGTAAGTGAAGAGACATTCCCCCATGTACAGCGGAGAAATGCTCGATACTGCAGAAGACTTAAAGACACCGGGACGGATTGGCATCCGAGAGGTGTCTGCGAATTCTAATTTTTAAAGGGCCGGTAGTACAACCAAACATGTAAGTTGCAGGCGTGCAGCTAATGAGGTAAATCACATTTTTGCTATTGCAATTGATGTGTGACTGTAATTTCCAAATTTTTTTCCCATTACTAGCTGAACTAAACTAAATAGTTTTATGTACAAAATTGCAGGCGGTGAAAATTTGGGTGTGCCCGCTTTTGAAAAAACCTTTGTATCAAGCCATGGTTGGATTTCTTTTTTTGGTTTTTTTAGTTTGAAACAAGCTGGGAATAACAAAGGTTCCTAAATTGGGGGGCTCGCCTGGCTACCAACCGGACATTATTTTCCAAAATGGTTTGATTTTAGAATTAATATAAAGCAGTGGGAGAGTTTTCCTGAATGATGCGGACAATCTCAGGGTATTGGGGACTATAACATGTACTAAAAGTAACCGCTCTTGCCTGTCAGACCAACTATAGATTTTTTCTGCGACTTTCCAGCAACAATGTATTTCGTCTAAATTGCCAACTTTTGAATTGCTGTTTTAAGATGACTTTGTTTTTAACCTCTACGTTTTTAGATTTGTGCATAACGTTTTTTTGTTGGGATTGAACTCCTGGTTGTCACTGCAATTACGTTAAGGGGGCATAACTCGCCCAAAGGGTATTGCTGGTGACCCTGTCCCGGATGGCAAAGGGTGAGGCCAAATGGTTTGAATTCTTTGCTGTGGGTTTACAGTAGGGACTGATTCTTATCTGTGTACCCTCTGTTGGTGCTGATAAGGTTACATCTAAAAAGTGAATATTTGAATTATTCCATGTATATGTAAATTTTAAATTTCTTGAATTACTGTTCAAATAATTAACAAATTCTTTTATCATATCAACAGGGCCTCTCCACACAAGCAGACAGTCATCTATATATCTACAAAACCAGTAGATGTATTTACAAAATGTATTATTATCACTATATAAATGTTTCTTCAAAAAAAGCCATGTATATTCCTGCAAGAGCTGGGGAGAATCTAGCTCCCATAGAAGCACCGCATTTTTGTAAACAAAATTGGTTATCAAACCTGAAAAAGTTATGGCTGAGCAAATATTCAACAGCTGATGTGATGAACCTCTGCTTGTCTGGAGAAAAACCACTGTATCTACGCAAAAAAAACTCCAAGGCAAAAACGCCTTGATCATGAGGGATAGAAGAATAAAGATGACTACATCACATGTAACCCAAACTGCTCCATCTGGCCATGGCAAATGTTCCATGACGGGAATGAGCTGCTTAGTGTCTCTCAAATATCCGGGAGTATTGGTGACCAATAGTGTTGAGCGATTTTTATCGACAAAGTTAAAATTTCGGAAAGGGTTTTTTTAGGGGTGATCGGAAATTTCCAGACATGCGATATTTAAAATCTAAAGGCACCCATCTATTAAAGATTGCCCTTTTTGGGCGCTTCCGAAATTTTTGGGGCGGCCAAAAATTAAATTTCCGGGAATAAGCGGGGTGAGAGTGTTTTGCAAACTTTCAAGACGGGGGTTTTTGTAGGGTTGCGATTGGTTTGGAAAAATCACATGACCTCTTTTTACATAAACAGGGGTTTCCTGTTTCACCTCAGCCCTCTAAAGGCTTTCTCAAGAGATGGGACCTGCGCTCTCCCCTTTTGGCCAAACACTCAGCAAAATTTAATTTCCTTTTTTTCTGCACAGAGAAACCTCTACTTTTAATTTGTGACCCTTCCCAAAATTTATTTAAATTTTTAAGATTTAAAGATTTTATTTTTTTTTAGTAGAAAATTTATTGAAAAAGCACATCAACCCTGTAAATTCCCGGGGGGGGGGGGGGGGGGTGGGGGGGGGGGGGGGGGGGGTTGGGGGGGGGGGGGGGGGGGGGGGGGGGGCCCCGGGGCGAAAAACGGGACAAGCCTATCTATAAAGAACCTGGGAAAAAGGGTTCACCAAACAGTGTAGACTTTGGGTAGGGGAAAAACTTTATTTATTAACATTTTTGCTATTGAAATATTTCTTGGATTTTGGGGCACCCCTGAACTTATTTTGGATACACATCATTTCTAGTAACGCGGGTTTTTTTTGTTACTTCAAAACTCCACTTTTATTATCAGTATGCTTTTCAAAAGGGTGTTCTTTTTAAAATTTTAAAAACCCATTACACCTGTGACTTTTTGTTAAATCCCCCTTTGCAGTAAATAACAATACAGCAATCTTGTAGTCACACGGGTTTGATTGTTGCCAAAAATCCCCGGTGAAACCTACGAAAACACACAGTTACGTGTTTTTTGTTTTTTGCGAAACCCAGCACTTTCATTGACGCAGAAACACGTAAATTTTAAAAACAGCAATTCAAAAATTTTAAACCACAGGGAATTGAAAGGGGGAAAAAAAATAACGTTTTTTTATACCAAAACATAACAGTTTACGTGTTTTTTGACTTTTGCACACCCAGCATTTTTTCATTGAGGGCAGCATCAAAACGAAAAACTTAAAACACAATTCTATTTTTCCCCACGGGGTGAATTGAAAGGGGGCAAAAAATTTTGGGTTATTATACCCAAAACATAACATTTACGTGTTTTTTGATTTTTGCACACCCACCCTTTTGTTCTTTTGACCAGCATTTTTAAAAAAAACTTAAAACAGCAATTCTATATTCACCCAAAGGGGGAATTGAAAGGTGAAAAAAATAACGTTTTTTAAAAAACCCAAAATAACTTTTTACGTGTTTTTTGATTTTTGCGCACCCCCATTGTTCTTTTACGCAGCACAACTTAAATCTTAAAACAGAAAATTCATATTCACCACAGGTGAATTGAAGGTGCAAAAAAAAACCGTTTTTTTATATCAAAAACAAAAACATTTCCTGTTTTTGATTTTTTGCCCACCCAGCATTGTTCATTGACGCAGAAATTTTACTAATCTTTAAAACCCAGGCAATTAAAAATTTTCACCAAAAGGTTTAAATTTGAAAGGTGCAAAAAAAATCTTTTTTTAAAACCCCAAAAAAAAAAATTTACGTTTTTTTTTGACTTTTGCACACCCAGCATTGTTCATTCCCCCAAAGATCACGAAAATTTCTTAAAAACCAGAAAACAAATTCACCACGGGTTGAATTAAAAAGGTGAAAAAAAAATATCTTTTTATTAAACCAAAACATAACGGGTTTTTTTTTTTATTTTTTTGACTTTTGCCACCCAAAATTGTTAAAATTGACGCAGAAACCTACGTAAACCCTTAAAACAGCAATTCTAAAATTCACCACGGGGTTTAAAAGGTGAAAAAAATATTTTTTAATTATACCAAAACATAACATTACGTTTTTTTTTGATTTTTCCCGGCCACCCATCACTGTTCTTTTGATCCCAGTTCTACGTAAAACCCTTAAAACAGAAATTTCCCTATTTTAAACCACAGGTGAATTGAAAGGTGCAAAAAAAAAACCGTTTAAAAAACCCAAAAACAAAACAGATACTTTTTTTTTGGACTTTTGCCCGGGTCCAGTTTTGTTGAAAAGACAGTTAAATTTGGGAACCACCCAATTTTTTTTTGTTTAGAGGGATTTGAAAAAAGGGCTGTGTTTTGCGTCTTTTAATAAAGATTTTTTCCAAAAACTATTCCATACCATTTTCCAAATTTTTAAATATTTCGGGAACATGGAGCAAAATGCAGGTGGTAAGCGAGCAAAAGGGGGGAAAGCCCCCGGGGGTTAGAGAACGAAGAAGGTGCTCCCCCAATGCGGCGAAAAACAGGGCAGGCCAGGGGATCGTAGTTGCAGGACCGTCAGGCCGGGTCATCGCGGGGTCAGGGCCCTTTTGAATCAAATTAAGGGAACATCGCCCGGCCAATCGTCCTTCAGTGGTTAATGCAACCTGCTCTAGAAGTCTACCCCCCTTCCCTCCCCGCCCAGGGCCACAAAGGGTTCCTTCATCAGCACATCACACCCGGGCCAACAGGGAAAAAGCGGGGCCCAAATTCAACTCGGGACCCACCACTTTGGATAACCCAAATTGCCCTAAAACCTCTTTGATGCCCAAATGCTGCTGGGTCAGAAGGCATTTTTAAAAAAACAAGGGGGAAGTTTTTAGTCTGTTGGGAAGGGCCCATTTCCCTTGATGCCATCAGAGGAGGTGAAGGAAGCGGTCAAACGTCAAAAATCCCGGGGGTCGGCAACGCCTTTCCGTGCCCCTTGCTTTTTAGCCCCCCAGCTTCGGGTGCAGAAAAGCAGGACGACCAATTTACCCCGTGATGATTAGATTTATGAAGACGGCATTGCGGATCCATCCCGGTCCCTTTTTCCCCAAAAATTTGGGATGCACGCTTCATCAGTGGACGAGGAGGAAGACCCATGGGGTTTTTGCAATAAGGGGCCCCCCCACAAAAAAAGGGGAGGGCGGGGCCCCAGAAGGGCCGCTGAAAATGTCCGCCACCACGGCAGCGCAAAACCCCCCCCCCTCGCTTATCGCCCTCAAAAAGGTCCAGACCTCTCAAGCCCGGGCCTTCCCTTTTAGCAAACCTTTGATTTTCCCCAAACTTTTCTATGGGCCCCCTTTGGGCCCTAAACACATTTAAATAGAGGCAAGAACCTTAAGGGGGGTTAACCCCCCACCAACATGTCTAGTCACATGCAACGAATGCATGGGGTTGAAATGGAGGGAAAAAAATTTTGGGAAAAAAAGGGCCAACTGAGGCCGGGCCCCCAAACCCCGCCAAACAACCCCCTTTGTCCCGCCTCCTCCTCCCCCGCCACCACCAAGGGGTTTCCCCCAGCTGCCCATTTTCTCTCAGAATCAAGATCGGGATCAGGGCCCCCCGGCTTTAGCCTCCATCGGGCGCCCGAGGGACCCCAGCACCACCAAGAAACCCCTCCTATACCCCTTCTCCTTTCCCCCAGTTTTGACACCTGCACGCCGAAAAAGCGGCCCTCCCAGGCAGGGCCCCATTCCCGTCTTTTCCCGGGGTTTTTGGGGGCAGAAGAAACACTTTAACCCCCAAAAAATCCCAAAGCCAAAAGCCAAATTTTCCCGGGATTGCCCAGGCTTTTGGGCCCCGGGAAAAGTTCCTTTTTCCCTCTGGGGTTTTTCACAGAATTGGGGTTTCCCCCACGTCAAAGGCCCCTCCCTGCCCCCCCCCCAATACCAGAAAGCCTTCAGGGATTTCTTTGCCAGAAAAAAACCGTCCCCCCGCCCTGGCCAGGGCCCCGTTTCATCTAAAAATTTTCCCAAACGCGTTTGTCCCGCAACGGTCTGGGGAAAAATCCCTTTTCCCCCACCGACCCCAAGGGGCTAAGGAAAAACACGGCCAAGGGCCCCTTAAAATCTCCCGTGACAGGGTCACTGGGTGAGCCCGGGTGGATGTCTCTGGGGGGGACGTTTGGCCCCAAGGCTCGGCGCACAACTCTTCAAAACCGCAGGGTTTGGGGCAAAGGGGGGTTTCCCCAAAAGGGCCCGGTGGCATCACGTGCCCAGAGACACCCGGCCCCTGTTAAATTAAACTTTCCTTGGAGACCGTCCACAAAACAGGTCAGGACGTGGACGGCTTTTAAGCAACGAGAAACCCAGCGCTGGCTGGGTGACAAGAACCCCTTTTTCCCGGGAAATTTGGGGAGGCGATAACCGGGCCAAATCTGCTGGGCCCCCCCTTAAGATCGTAAGGCTGGAGGGAAAATTTCCCTTTCCTGGGCAAAATGTCCCAAAAACCCTTTTTCCGCCAGAAATTTCCCAAAGAGCTAAACCCCCCGGGGCTGGACGCCTCGAAGAAGGGGGTCGAGGTCTGAGTTCCCCACTTCCCCCCGTTTTGCAAACCCCCTTTGTCCCGCCTGGCTTGCGGGTTTTTGCTCGCTCGGGGCCCCCCCGCCCGTCTCATTTTTGACGTTGGGCCCCAAAGCCCGGGGAAAAACCCCCCTCCACCCTGCCCAGCGAATTGTGGCAGCGCCAATCCCTTTCGCAGTACGAAGTCACAACCAATGGGCCCGACAAGCGCGGAAAAGGCCTCGGGGTGTTGAAACCCCCGAGAGTGGGGGGCAGGTAAAAGAACCTGTACCATCCTTGCCAGTTTTTAAGAACCACCAAAATGGTCCCGTGCGGACAAAGCCCTTGTCAGCAAAGAGCAAAAGTGGTTATCTTAGTTTTTGGAACGATCGTTTGGGCACTCGAAACAACAGGTCCCCCCCAGCGACGGGGGGAGGAGGGCGACAAAAGAACGGACACGGAGCCTTTTCCTCCGCAAAAAACCACAAGGCCCCCCCAGTTTTTTACCCAATTTTTATCGGGGCTTCATTAAGCATGGTTTTGGGGTTCCCCAAACTATGGGAAGGTTTTCGCATCCACTCTCAGGGTGCATCATCCAAGGGGGAAGTTTAAGGGGTTTTATTGGGAAACTGTGCCGGAGGCAGCGGAGGGGGAGGAGGAGGGAGGGAAATTTCCCAGACACCGGGTGTTACCGCCGGGCCCTGCCTTGGGAAAAAGGTTGGCGCGAATTTAGGGGGAGAGGAAGGGGAGGAAGATTTAGTTTGCTAGTGCCCCTCGACCCAGAAGGCTTGGGAAATCAAGGCTCTCTCTCTCACATGAGTGCTTGGATGCTACATTTCCTCCAACATGTCCTCGCCATTAAGGGCCATCATAATGAACAAACAGTTACTGGGTGGCCACCCTCCTGGATCCCCGAGTACAAAAACAAAAATCAGCACTTTCCTTTCCACCCACCAAATAGAGAGTAAAATGCAGGAAATGGAGACCTTGCTGATTGATTAACTGGAGACATCTGTTGCGTCTGCTTCAGGTTCCCCAAATGGCACGGTGGAACAAACATCTGCGACGTGACAGACTGTAGAGTGCCAAGTAGGGTAGCCGGCAGCAGAGGCAGGTGGAAGAAGTCCTAATGGGTGACCTCTGGCAATCTTTGTTTACCAACATCACCAAAGCATGCAATGCAGGGCACACATCCAACACAGAGATCAGCTTATGATCATGGTGCACAAATCTATCTGCGTCTCAACACCGTTGGTTTTTGCATGTGTTCCGGACCCAATAGACTTTCTGGGTATCCAAAATGGCCTACGAATGGCCCGAGCTGGCTCGTTCAAAGCCATAGAGTGTTGTCCTTGCCCAGCAGCGAGTCATATCTGGAGGGACTTCAGCACAGCTGGAGGCGTAGGAGTCAATTACAGACAACCGCATCCGGCTGACCACAGATTAATGTGGATCGTTTGACTTTCATCAGATGAATTCAGGCATGGATCTCTGAATGATGTTTGTGGCCCCAATTGCAGTGAGGTCACCACGATTCGTTGCCAGTATACTTCACATTGCTTTTCAAAACAGGAAAATGGTCTCTATGAAAACTTTTTTTTAAATGATCATTTCTTGATGCAATTTTTATTCTTCTTTTCCCAACTGTTTCATTTTGCTGGTTTTGCTTTGAGGGACTGTAAAAGACTGCAAGGTTTCATGACAACACCGTGTATTCCATTGACTCACTTTATCTTAAGTAAGTTTTCGAATTGTCAATGGTTTTGAGGTCATGTTGATGTGAGATACAGGAATAATCATGGTCGTTTGGTAGAGAAATGTGTCTTCTATGTGGCATTTCTCCCTCCACAATTTTTAACAGTGGCTGAGAAGTCATTTTTTATAATTTTTTGGGTCATGCTGCTTTGATGGAATGCAGCAACACTTACAGGTCCCTATTATTAAAAAAATGTTGTTTCTAAACAGACATTTTGTTTCTTCACAATTGGACCAAAGTGGCTCTAGGGTCATGCTTTGATTTTTTGGGGGCTTTTTGATGTGACTTGCAGCTTCTACTACAGGTCTAGTCTAAAAAAGTTGTTTCAACAGGACATTTTGTTCTTCACATTGACCAAAGTGCTCAAAGGGTCATACTTTTGAATTTTTGGGGGCTTTTGCTGATGGAATGCAGCTATATCTACAGGTCCTATTCTAAAAAAATGTTGTTTCTACAGACAGGTGTTCTTCACAATTGTCAAGAGTGGCTCCAGGGTGAGGGTGCTGTTCTGAAACAGAATAGGTAGGACACTGTTTTTGTGACACTATATTGCAAAAATGACCTTGTTTTTGCAAGATTCTTTAACATTGCTTCATCCCTGCTATTGAGTAACCCATTTAATACAATGAAAAAAGAGAAACAAAAAGACCATGGTGGGGATTTCCATCCATATTTTAAAAAATGTGTTTTTCTAGAATTAAAGTTAACTAAAAAACTTGCATGTACAAAACCTTGGCATGTACCTCTCTTGTACAATTTCCTCTGTATTGTACAAGGGGGTACCAGGAATCTTGACCAGATGTTGGTTATTCAGAGGACATGGAGTATGGGAGCAAGGAAGAGAACAAAAGTTACAGGAGACACATTTCCTCAGCACGTTGAGATAAATGAGAAAAAGAATGCCAAGTTAAAGGGCACCTGGTGTAACAGGAGCGTTAAACCACCAGTATTTTACAAGTGAAGCTCAATTGGTCCACACTCATTTACGGATGGGGAAGCGCTACCCAGTGTATTGACTGTTGTACAGAGGGAAGGCCTGGAGTTCTCTCACTTACGCTTCGCACTCATGCTTCAGCACGACAGTTTTACGTTTGCCTGCGTCATCATGGGGCATTTTAACCTGCGTGTTAATAGATGACGGACGCCAGGCATGGGCTTTCACCGACCCACTGTAACTCCGGCCCTGGGTCTGTGCTGTGGCCCAGGACAGTGTATAGTCAATGTCCAGGTGAAAACTAAAAATGAAATGGTGGTTGAAAGACTCTTTTTTACGGCACTTTTTTAAAATGTGGGGGTCATGCAGGTTTGGGGCTCTTGCTGTGGCCCTGGACAGGTATAGTCAAATGTCCAGTGAAACTAAAAATGGTGGTTGATATACTCCTTTGTCCGGCACTTTTTAAATGTTGGGGTCATGCAGGTTTGGGCTCATGCTGAGGGCCCGGACAGTATAGTCAATGTCCACCAGTTCAACTAAAATGGTGGTTGTAAGACTCCTTTTTTTCCTGGCACTTTTTAAATGTGGGGGCATGCAGGTTTTGGGGCTCAGGCTGTGGCAAGGACCCAGGTATTGTCAATGTCCAGTTCAACTAAAAATGGTGGTTGAAGACTTCCTTTTTGCGGCACTTTTTAAATGTGGGGGTCATGCAGGTTTGGGGCTCAAGCTGTGGCCCAGGATGGTTAGATCAATGTCAGTGAAACTAAATTGGTGGTTTGAAAGACTCCTTTTTCGGCACTTTTTAAATGTGGGGGGGTCAATGCAAGGTTTGGGGCTCATGCATGTGGCCAAGGACAGGTATAGTCAATGTCCCTGTTCAACTAAAAAGGTGGTTGGGAAGACTCCTTTTTCGGCACTTTTTAAATGTGGGGGTCATGCAGGTTTGGAGCTCATGCTGTGGGCCCAGGAAAGTTATAGTCAATGTCCAGTGAACTAAATGGTGGTTGAAAAGGGATCCTTTTTACGGCACTTTTTAAATGTGGGGGGGTCATGCAGGTTTGGGCTCATGCTGCGTTCCAGGACAGGGGATATTCAATTTTCCAGTTCAAGTACATGATGGTTCAAATCATACTGCCTTCTCGGCAATTTTTAATTTGTGGGTGATGCAGGTTTAAGGGTCAGGCTGTGGTACAAGACTGGGATAGTAAATGGTCTGTGACTTTTTTTCTGTGACTTTTAATAAACCTAAGTGTGTTGCCTAAAGATGTGCACGTATTACATTGACTGTTGTGGATGTTATTTCAGCTTCTCAGCCTTGTTTGGGGTGTAATACTGAAGGTGTTGTTGCTTCCCATAGACTTTTATGGTAATCGCGCATAATCGATGCTCACTATCGAAAAACCTTATCGATAGCGGCCGGCTATCGACTATCGATCGATCTCGATAGCCAACGCAATCGCTCAACACTAGTCATGTACGTCATTCCGTTATGACATACGTCGTTCCTCTTTAGTTCCTCCTGTCATGTACGTCGTTCCCTTATGACATACATGGTTCCTCTTTAGTTCCTCCTGTCATGTACTTCGTTCCCCTCTGACATACGTCATTCCTTTTTGTTCCTCCTGTCTTTACGTCGTTCCCCTCTGACATACGTCGTTCCTCTTTAGTTCATCCCTGTCATGTACATCGTTGCCCCTCTGACATAGTCGTTCCTCTTTTAGTTCTCCTGTCTGTACATCGTTCCCCTGCTGACATACGTCGTTCCTCTTTAGTTCCTCCTGTCAGTATGTCGTTCCCCTCTGATCATACGTCGTTCCTCTATTAGTTCCTCCTGTCATGTACGTCGTTTCCCTTATGACATTCGTCGTTCCTCTTTAGTTCTCCTGTCATGTACTCGTTCCCCTCTGATACTACGTCGTTCCTCTTTTAGTTCCTCCTGTCATGTACGTCGTTTACCCTTCTGATCTACATCATTCCTCTTTAGATCCTCTGTCTTGTACGTCGTTCACCTTTACTTCCTCCTGTATGGTAGTGTTCCCTTATGGACATACGTCGTTCCTCTTTTGTTCCTCTGTCATGTACGCGTTCCTCTGATATTCGTCGTTCCTCTTAGTTCCTACTGTCATGTTCGTCAGTTCCCCTCTGATCTACATCATCCTCTTTAGTTCCTCCTGTCATGTACGTCGTTCCCCCTTTAGTTCCTCCTGTTCATGTTTTTTCACTCCCTTATGAATACGTCGGTTCCTCTTTAGTTCCTCCTGTCATGTACGTCGTTCCCCTCTGACATATATCATTCCTTTTTTAATTCCTCCTGTCATGTACGTCTTTTCCTTATGACATACGTCGTTCCTCTTTAGTTCCTCCTGTCCTATACATTGTTCCCCTCTGATATACATCGTTTCCTCTTTAGTTACTCCTGTCATGTACGACGGAACCTTATGAAATACGTCGTTCCTTCCCTTTTGTTGCTCCTGTCATGTAACTCGTTCCCCTCTGACACTACGGTCGTTCCTCTTTAGTTCCTACCTGTCATGTACGTCGTTACATTATGACATACGTCGTTCCTCTTTAGTTGCTCCTGTCATTACTTCGTTCCCTCTGACTACGTCGTTCCTCTTTAGTTACCTCCTTTCATGTACATCGTTCTCCCTGATACACATCGTTTCCACTAGCTATACATCATAGAGGAGTGAAGTACATAACAGGGAAGCAATGTATAAGGACACAAGGAACTGAAGGGACTCGCTTAATCTCTCTAGTTATACACATTGTCCCCCTCCCTCCGGTTACCACTTGATTCCTCCTCCACATTTCCACATGGTCCCCCCCTCACAGTTAAATCCCCCACCACAGTTATACAGGCTAATCCCCCCCCCCACCAAAGGTAAAGAGGCTAAACCCCCCCCCCACCACATGATAGGGGTTTATCCCCCCCACCACATGGAATAGAGGCAAAATCAGCTGCAAACAGAGTTTAGCGGCAAAATCCGCAAAGAAATAGAGTTTAGAATACGGAGTTTAGCGTCAAAAACCAAAGCGAAACGGATAGTTTAGCGGCAATATCTGCAAAGAAATTGAGTTTACTGTCAAAATCCGCAAAGAAACAGAGTGTTTAGTAGTCAAAATCTGCAGCGAACGGATTTTAGCAGCAAAATCTGAAGAGAACGGAGTTTAGCATCAAATCCGCGGCGTAAACTGAGTTTAGCGTCAGATCTGTAAAGAATCGAATTTTCATGCATCAGAAGAGAGAGAAAACTTTATTAGTACCAAAATCCAAAAGAAAGGATTTTTTGCGTCAGAGCGGAAGAAAAAAATTTTATTAGTGTCAAAATCTGTAAATAAAAGGGGATTTTAGCGCGAAAAAATCTTTAATAAAAAAAACATTTTCTTGACGGGCAAAATCCGTTATAAACAAGCATTTTTAACGTCAGAAGCGAGAGGCTAAAATTGCAGAAATCTTGAATTGTGCAAAAAATCGTTAGTGACAAAAGCACATTCACTTTATTAGGAACGAGGACACGTCGCACACTTGGTCAGCCTCTTCTCTGCAGCCCGTGGAGCACAGAGGGGCTGGACATTCAGTTAGCTGCCCACTCAGGACTCCACAATCATGACTGCCTGCTCCCTGCAGGACAATAGAGCTGCTGAGCTCACAGCATGGGGGCTCTCACTGAAGTTAACCAGACAGGAATCTTTTGCAGTCCTTTACCTGCAGTAATTACTTTATGGCAGCTTCCTGTAGTGTTCATGCAACTCACAGAGCAGAGAAACTATCCTCTGAATGGGGGGAAAGGGCTCTACACACAGGAATCTCTATAGCTCTCATTACAGACTCACAATCAAAGTTACAGCAAAAGAGGATAAAAAGATGCTAGAAAACACACCCATTACTGCAAAAAAAAAAAATTGCGACACAATCCCTTTAAGCACTTCCAAAAGTGCATAAAGAGGTTGGAACTATACCCGGTAGACCTATTGTTTTGGGTAGGAATAATCTTACACAAGTCCCTAGAAAATTTTGTTGATCTATT
>JAODAL010075625.1:0-13920 GCA_025379985.1 Phyllomedusa bahiana | reverse complement strand
CTGCCTGTCCCTGACTACGCCTCGGGATTACGATTTTTTCCCCATGCTGTCCCCCGGCCGCCATCGCAAGCAACCCCACGCCCGGGTTACCCGACCGGAAAGCCTCACGCCGCGCTATCCTTTTCCGTTTTGCGGGGGGCCTCGGGGTAAAAAACCGGGGGGCTACAAAAGACCCGCCCCCCCTTTTGGCGAAGCTTAACTATCATCGTTTGCGGGGCCGCAATCCACCCCCGCAAAAACAAACACCCTTGGATCCCCCCTAAACTCTCCATATACAAGAAATAATTCCCCTTTTCAAAACATTTATCTCATAAAAGTGAGTACAAAAACCTCATATTTTGTAAATATTTTTTAATTTTTCTGAAAAACCTGAAGATATACAATTTTCATAAAATGTAAACTAGTCATGTTAGTTTGTATAACTTTTATTTAAAAATTAACATATTATGCGCTACTTGCTGCAGAGGTTAAAGGGGGTTGGGAGGGCCCCAAGCCTGTCAGGGGCCAGACCATATACTGCATACTGAAATAAAATTTTGGTCTGAAAGACTGTAAACCTAAAAAGGGAACTTTTTCAAAAGATGTGCACAAAAAACCCGCAAACAGACAAAGGCTATAGTTTAACGGAAACATGTTTTTTTGGGGTTTTGATGCGACTAAATAAACTTATGGGTTCAAGGGTGTCAAGCTTTTGGGTGGGGGGCAACCAGGTGAGGTGTACAAAGACAAGGAGTCTTGCCTACAGTAAAGAAATGGGTGGAAGTGCATGGTTTGGGGGCAGCATGATTTCCGAAAACCCTTTGGGGAGCTACATTTTTATTGAGGGAACCTTTAAAGGGTCAACATGTTCGGTGCCCAAAACAAAGCAGAACATTTTTCCCCCACTTCAGAAAGTGAGCGGCGGGGCATTTTTTTCAACATAAATTAATTTACCCAAACACACCCCCCAAAAACAACCACTGCCTTGCTAAAAAAAAATTAGGGAAAAAAGGCGGGACGGCCACGCAGGGTTTTCCAATCTAAACTCAAATTGAGCATCTGTGGGCAACCTCAAAAAAAGGTGAAAGGTTTCAAAACATCCCCCCCAAAAATTTTTAAAATTGTCATAAGGAGGGGAAAAGAGTTTTCCATTTTGGAAAACCTGAACTCTAGTGAACTCCATCCCCCAAGAATTTTAAGGCGTAAAGGGAAAAAAAAAAATTTGGTAACACAAAAAAAAAGTGACAGTTTAGGCAAAATTTTGCCTTTTTTCCACTTTAGGGGTGTACCACTTTTGTGAGAAAAACTCCCCCCCCATAAAACCCCTCTATAATGCCCTTATAAAATCCCCCCAAATAGGTACCCCCAAAAGGTTTTTAACCACCCAAAGATCCCAAAAACCTTGTTTTCAGATGGTTTGTGGGTGAATTTTAATTAAAATAAAATATATATTTTAAATATATATATAAATATATAGATAAACTTTTAAACGCTCGGGGAACCATAACATCGAGACATTTTTTGGGTGCAAATGGGGGGCCTACCGTAATTTTATTTAGAAAAATAGGCATACAAAAAACAAAACAAAAAAAGCATAAAAAAAAAATCTGCTCTTTTGGGAACACTTTTTAAATGGGTTTACCTCAACCACTAACAATTTTGAAGAAAAAAAGCAAAAACTTGTGTGGCAGACCCCGGGGCCCTTCCTCCATGAACCCTTTTCAGCCCCGGGATTTTTAAAGTCCAAGTAGTACCAAACTGAAATAAACTGACTTGCTGATTTTTAATGGGCCGAAAATCCGGCATGGAAAAAGGGGGTTTAATTCCCCCCACCCAACCCTTTCCCCCAAACTCCCAATATAAAGCCGGCCCCGGAAAATTTACGGGGAAACAGTACAAAAAATTAAACATGTTTTAAATTGCCTAAATCCAGTTGCCCACTATCTAATAACTTCCTTCCCCAAAGGGCTCCTTACCTTGGTGCCCATGCATTTTGCCTTCCCCAGATTTGATGCCCCCCTTGACAAAGTTGAAAACCAAAAGATAGAAAGATTTCCTACCCCAATTCCCACACTTTTTTTTGGGTTTGCTTTTAAACCCTGCTTCCCCTTTAATTTTGTCCGGGAACCATTTTGTACTTTTGCTAGTTTGAACTTCAGTCGAACCCTATAAATTTTTAAATCACCAAAAATCAGCTGAAAATTTTTCTCTATGGGGCTGTAATATGAGTTCCATCAACCCCCAAAAATTTGTAGGGGGGGACCCCCAAAAAATTCCAAAAGGGGG
Organism: Phyllomedusa bahiana; assembly: GCA_025379985.1. Taxonomy (NCBI): domain Eukaryota; kingdom Metazoa; phylum Chordata; class Amphibia; order Anura; family Hylidae; genus Phyllomedusa; species Phyllomedusa bahiana. Next base: position 11,655 of record JAODAL010075625.1, on the reverse strand, counting down.
GGAAAAGGTACTGGACATTTCCTTTTGGGGGGAAAAATTGTTTTTTTTTTTCCTTTTTCCCCTTTCGTAGGAAAAACAAGCAATAGTTTTTTTTGAAAGGGGGCCTTTTTGGGTGATATATCAAGGGGGCCCCACCTTTAAAATCTTTTTCGTCGACCCTTAGCATGGGGCAGGCATCGAACTTCGATATTTTGTTTATCTAATTAAAATTGTTGCAGAACCGCAAGCTGCCTTTTGGGTTTTTGGGGGTTTTGCCCCACCCACTTTGTGACTTCTCATTACCCCTAGGGTTTAACATTTTCCCCACTCTTAAAAAGATCGCATTTCTTAACCCAAACCCCCAATCTCCCCCTGTAACAAGGGTCATGTAAAATTTTTAACTCGACACCGGGAAATTTCAAAAGAAGACTCGTCATTTCCTTTGCAAAATTTCCCAAACCCTTTTAACCCTTTCAACCCTGAAAAAGGTAGTGTTGAGCGATTGCGTTGGCAAACGAGATCGTTTCGATAGCCCCAATATCGGCCGCTAAAATAAGATTTTCAATAGTGAGCATCAAATTTACGATTAAACCTTTAAAAGTCTAGGGGAGAGCAACAAAAATTTCCCAATTATTAAAACCCAAAAAAGGCTGGGGGAAGCTGAAATTAAAATCCACAACAGTCAAATGGATACGTCTACATCTTAGGAACACACTTAGGTTAAAAAATTCACAGAAAAAAAGTCACAGCCATTCAAAAAATCCCTGTCTTGTACCACAGAAAGCCCCTTTAAAACCCCTGCATCCCCCCCACAAATTAAAAAGTGCCAGAAGGCTTTATTTTTTTAAACCCAAATCGTTACTTAAAACTGGACATTGAATACCCCGCCCTTTGGAACCAGCATGAGCCCGAAAACCTGCATGACCCCCGGGTTTTAAAAAATTTCCGGGGAAAAAAGGAGTCCCCAAAACCCCCTTTTTATTGAACTGGCCCACTAACTAAAACGTCCTTTTACCGCAAATAAACCAAATTAAACCTGTCGACCCACAGTTTAAAAAGTGCCATAAAAAGGAGTCTTTAAAACCCCTTTTTTTAGTTAAAACGGACAAAACCCGTCCCGTCCGGGGCCACAGTAATGACCAAAAAACCCTTGTCAGCCCCCCCCAAATTTTACAAAGTGCCAAAAAAAGGAGTCTTTAAAAACCACCATTTTGGGTTAAACCCTTGGAAAATTAACTAAACTGTCCTGTGCCAAAAGCATGACCCGGGGCCGGGATTTACAGTGGGTGGGGTGAGAGCCCAGGCCGGCGTCCGTCATCAATTAACACGCAGGTTAAAATGCCCTAAAGACGCAGCAAAAAAAAACTTTCGGGCAAAAGCAGAGTGCGGAAGCAAGTTTTGAGAACCCAAACCTTTTCCCAGTACCAGTCAAGACCGGGGTTACGCTTGCCCCCGTATAAAATGGGGACCAATTAGCTTCACTTGGAAATACGGGTGGTTAACGCTCCTGTTAAAAACCCGGGTTTCCCTTTTGTTTGGGCATTCTTTTCTCATTTTACCAACGTGAGGAAATTGCCTCGAATTTTGTTCTCTTTTCCGTGCTCCATACTCCATGTCCTCTGAATAACCAACATCTGGCCCAATTTTTTCCTGTCCCCCCCTTGAAACAATTGGGGGGAATTTTTTTTCCCCACTATTTTGTACATGCAATTTTTTAGTATTTTAAATTTTTCTAAAAAACACTTTTAAAAAAAGGTTTGGAATCCCCCCAAAGCCCTTTTTTTTTTTTCTTTTTTTCATTGTAAAAAATGGGTTGCCCAATACGGGGATTGATAGCTATTTTTAAAGACCCTTGCAAAAACAAGTAAATTTTGAAATTTGGGGTTCCTTAACAGTGCCCAAAACCCTTTTCCCTTTTTTTTCGACAGCCCCCCAACACCCTTGAGCCACTCTTGACTTTTTTTGAAAAAACAAATTCTGTTTTAGAAACAACAATTTTTTGGGAAAAAAGGACCTGTAGTAAAGCTGCTTTCAAGCAAAATGCCCCCAAAAAAATTTAAAGCATGACCCCTTTACCACTTTGGACAATTGGGGAAGAACAAAAAGTCAGTTAGAAACAACATTTTTTATTTTGAATAGGACCTTTAGTATAAGGGGCCCTGTCACAGCCCAAAAGCCCCCCCAAAAAATTTAAAACAAGAAACCCGAGCCACTTTTTTACAATTGAAAAACAAATGTCTATTAGAAACAAAAATTTTTTAAAAAAAGGACCTGTAGAAATTTCTGCAATTTTAAAGGGAATACCCAAAAAATAATAAAAAAACTTTTCAACCACTGTTAAAAAATTTTGAGGGAGAAAAGGGCCCCTTAAAGCCACATTTCTTTCCAAAAAGGGCCCCTGAATTTTTTTTCTGAATCCACCGCAAAAAGGAAACCCAAAAAAAATTTAAAAAAATATGACTTCTCAAACCACTTTAAAAAAAAATGGGGAAAAATGCCCTTAAAGCCCCATTTCGGGTTTCCCCAAAAGGGCCAAATTAAAAAAACTTAACCACAGCAAAAATTACCTCAAAAAACCATTTACAAGCGAAAACTTCTTAAGATAAATGAAATAAAAAGGAATATGGTGTTTGGGCAAAGAAACCCTTTTTCCTTCTTTACAGTCTCCCAAAAAGCAAAAGAGAATAAAAAGGGAAAAAAAAAAAATAAAAATTGCAGAAAAAAATGAACATTTTAAAAAAAAAATTTTCCCAAAAGGGCATTTCTGTTTGGGAAAAAAAAATGTGAAGGAGACCGGCCAAAAATTTGGGGACCTCGGCAATTGGGGCCCCCAACAACATCAAAGACCCGCCGATTCCCCTCCCTTTATGAAATTCCCCAAAGAAACACATTAACTGTTGGGAAAACCGGAATTTTTGGTTTGTCTGTAATGACACCTCCACTGTGCAAAGTTTCCCCCTCAAAAGACGCTGGCCCCTGGGCCCGGACAACACCCAAAAGGGGTGACTAGCCGCTCGGCCCTTTTTCCCTTTTTTTGGGTACCCAGAAGTCTATTGGGTCCGGAACACAAGCAAAAAAAAACGGTTTTTGAGACACAGATAGTCCCCTGCAAAACCCTTTAAACTTAAAACTTAACTCTGTTTTTTTGGATGTGTGCCCTTCAAATTTCAATTTTTGGTTTAGGTGCTAAACAAAGATTGCCAAGGTCACCCATTAGGGTTCCCCCACCTTGCCACGCGCCGCTACGCCAAATTGGCCCCTCTACTGCTGTCCAAATCGCTGATGTTTTTTCCCCCGGGGACATTTGGGGAACGTGAAACAACCAAAAAAGAATGTCTCCATTTATCAAACAGCCCAAGGGCTTTCCCTTTCCTGCATTTTAAAATCTCTATTTGGGGTGGGGGAAGGAAAGGCCGAGTTTTGTTTTGTACCCGGGGATTTCCCGGGTGGTGGCCACCCATAACGGATTTATTTTTATGGGCCCAAAAACGAGGGGTCATGTTGGAGGAAATGGGGCATCCCAAAAACCATTGAAGATGGAGCCCTTTATTTCCCCAAACCCCCGGGGGCGAAAGGGGGACCCAGCAAACTGGGTCTTCCCCCAACTTCCTCCTCCCTCAAATTCGCGGGGCCCAAACCCTTTCCAAGGCAGGGGCGTCGGTAAAAAATTTGGGGTCAGGAAAACCTCCCCTCCCCGCCCCTCCGGGGCCCCTTTAACACAGCCCCCGACTTTCCTTAATGATGCACCCTGAAAAGCTGATGCCCACCTTTCCCTAGCCTGGACCCCGAACCACTGCCAAAAAAGACCGAAGAAAAAAGTGAAACTGTTGGGGCCCGTGGAATTTTACAGAGAAAAGGGGTCCGTGGGCTGCATCTGGTCCCCTCTCCCCCCTCCGTCGCCCGGCGGGACCTTTTTTTTGAGGTCCAAAATATCCTTCCAGAACCCAAGATCACCCCAATGCTCATGCTTTACAAGGGGATTGTCCGCACTGACCATTTTGGGGCTTCTTCAAAACGGCAAGGATGGTGCATAGCTCTTTTACCTTTCCTCCATTTTCGTTGGGTTCAACCCCCCCGGGTCCCCCCACCCCCTGCTTGCAGGCCAAGTGTTTACTTCGTAAAAGCGTAATGGGGAAATTGGGGGCTGCTGCCCCAATCGCTGGAGCAAAGGGAGGGGGAATTCCAGCGTGTTCCACGTCAAAAATGAAACGGGTTTACGGGAGGGCCCAGCTGACGCGCAACGCAGCAAAGGCGGGACGAAGCAGGGTGCCCAATTGCGGGAATTTTTAAAATCAGACCCCCGAGCCTTTTTCAGCAGGGAAATCCCAAAAAAGGGGGGGCTCTTTAGAAATTTCTGGACGACAAATTCATGACAAGTGGGCCAGCAAGGGGATGGGGCCCCCACCCACCGATCCCTTTAAGGGGGGCCACAGATTTCGCCCGTTTTTCGCACACCACCTTGCCTGGCACAAGGTTTTTTGTCCCCCCCAGCCAGCGCTCGGGCCGTTTTCTTGAGCCGCCACAAAACTCCTGACCCCCGTGTGTGGAAAGGGCCCCCAAGGCAGATTAATTTTAAAACGGCCCGGGGTCCCCGGGAACGGAGACCACCCGAGGACCTTTGGGGGGAAAGAGCCCCACCAAACCCCGCGGGTTTTTGAAAGCTTTGCGCCCCAGCCTGGGAAACCACCGCAAAACCCCCCCGAGACAAACCACCCGCCACCCCGTTGACTGCACAGAATATAGCGCCTTTGGGCCCTGCTTAAAATAGTCCATGTTTCGGGGGTGAGATGGACTTTTCCCCCACAGATTTCAGAAAAAAGCGCTTGAAAAATTTAAAATGACACGTGGGGTGGGCCCGGGCAGGGGGGGCTTTTTTTGGCAAAGAAAAGCCTTCTCGGCAACTGGTATTTGGGTAAAGGGGATTTGGGGGATGAAGTGGCGGGAAACCCCTTTTGTGGCCCCCCAGCCGGAAAGGGAACCCTTTCCAAGGCCAAAAGCCTGGCACTGCAGGGCCAAACCCGGCTTTTGGCTTTGGGAAGGTTTTGGGTTTAAATTTTTTCCTTCTGCTCCTAAACCGGAAGACAAAGGCGGGCCTTTCCCAGACGGTCGCGAAAGGCGGCAGGTCGTAAAATGGCGGAAGGAGAAGGGGTTAAAGGGCCTGGGTGCGGGGGTACTCCCGGGAACGGGGGAGGGGGGCCCCCCCGGAAACGGAGGCTGATCCCTTATCATACCTCGAGAGACCCTTTGGGGAGCTAGGAACCTTGTTTTGGGGGGCGGGGGAGGAGGAAAAACGGGGACAGAGGGGTTTTGACAATGGGTTTTGGGGGCCCCGGTCGGGCCCGGGCCCTTTTTTGGGCCCAAATGTTCCCTCCCTTTCAACTCATGCATTCGCGCAGGTGACTAGACCGTTTGGGGAATGGTTTAACCCCTTAATGTTCTTGCCTCTATTTTTTTGTTTACGGCAAAAAGGGGGCATATTACAATTTGGGGTTTAATCAAGGCTTGGGCAAAAAAGGCCCCCCCTTTAGAGGTCCTGGACCTTTTTACGGGGGGAAAGCGAAGGGGCGGGGTTTGGCTTACCCCTTGGCTGGCGGGAAAACATAACAGCGGACCTTCTGCGACCCCCCCTCTCCCTTTTTTGGCGGGGGCCCCTATTGACACAAACCCCCATCGCCTTTTCCCCCTTTTTCCTCCACTGATGAAGCGCTCGCAAGCAAATTTGGGGGAAAAGACCCCGGAAGGATCCCCAATGTCGTCATCCCTCTCACATTCAACACAGGGAATTTTGGGGCCCCGACTTTTTGCCCTCCCCAAAACTGCGGGGTAAAGCAAGGGGGACCCGGGAAAAAAGGGGTTGCCGACCCCCCCCGGGAAATTTTTTCCGAATTTTCCGGCTTCTTCACCTCCCGAAAGGCATCAGTAACTGGGCGTCAAGCAACTAAATTTATCCCTCTTGTCTTTTTAAAATGGCCCCTTTTGACCCCCCCACCCCCATTTTGGGCATCAAAGAGGGCCTGCAGACAATGGAATTATCCACAGTGGTTTGGGGAAAACGAGTTGACATTTGGGCGCTTCATGTTGGAAAAGGATGCTTATGATTCCCGAAGACACCCAAAATTTGGCCGGGGGTTTACGCGGGACGAGGAGGAAAAACGCTAGAAGCAGGTTTTCAATTTAAACCCCGACGGGAAAGGGGACGATGTTTCATAACTTAGATTCACAGGGGGCCCCAAAACCCCGCGATGACAGGCCTTACGGTCCCCCGCAACTGACGATCCGCTGGCCCTGCGTGTTACGCCACACTGGAAAAGGGGCACCTTCCCTCGGAAAACCCCCAAAACCCCCATGTGCTAAACCCCCCTCTTTTTCCGCTTTCCACCCGCATTTTGCCCATGTTAAAAAAATAAAAATTTTAGAAGGGATGGAAAAGTTTTTTTAAATTTTCTTATTAAAAAAACTGTAAACCAGCTATTCTAAATCCCCCCTAATCAAAAAAAACCCAAAATTTCTTGGGTTTAAATTTTTAAATGCAAGGGTCTACAACAAATCGGACGGGCAAAAACCAAAAAACACGTAACGTTTTTGTTTGGAAAGAAAAAAAACGGAAATTTTTTTTCACCTTTCAATTCACCCGTGGTGAATATAGAAATTTCCGTTTTATGACTTTCGGGAAGCTTTTCGTCAATTAACAATGCTGGGGTGCAAAAGTAAAAAAACACGCAAAATTTATTTTTTGGTATAATAAAAGGTATTTTTTTGCAAACCTTTAAAAATTTTACCTTTGGTGAATATAGAATTGCTTTTTTAAAAATTTACGGGGGATGCGCGCAATGAAAAAATGCTGGGTGGCAAAAAACAAAAAAAAAAAACGGGAACCCGTTATGGTTTTTTTGTATGAAACAACGTTTATTTTTTCACCTTTCAAATTTACCCTGTGGTGGGAAAAAAGTATTGGGTGTTTTTAAATTTTCCTGGCGCTTTCGTCAATGAACAATCTTTGGGTGCGCAAATTTAAAAAACCACGAAAATTTTATGTTTTCGAATTAAAACGGTATTTTTTGGGAAAAAACAAACCCTTTCTTCACAAGATTTTCCCGGGTTGAAATTTAACGCAAGGTTTTTTTATATCAAAAGTCACAGGTGGGAAAAAGGGTAAAAATTTAAAAAAACACATAACTGAAATGTATACGATAATAAAAGTTTGGGGTTTTGGGGACCTAACAAAGAGACCTTCAGTTACCCAGAAATTATGTGTTCCAAAATTTAAATTTAGGCTCCCAAATAATCCAGGAAATAATTTTTAAAAGCAAACCCGTTAAAAATAAAGATATTTTCCCCAAAAAATTCCCACACTAATTTTTGGGAACTTATCCAGGTTTTTTTATAGATAGAGCTTGTCTTTTTTGTTTGCCCCGGGCCCCCCCCCCCCGGGGGGCCCCCCCCCCCCCCCCCGGGAATTTAAAAAGCGGTTTTAATGCCCCTTTTTAAAATTCCTAACCTAACTACATAGAATCTTTAAAAACTCTAATATAACTAAATTGGAAGGATCACACTAATAAATAGAGGTTTCTCTGTTCAGAAATAGACTAATTTCGCTGAGCTGTTTGGCCACAGGCAGAGCGCGTGTCCTATCCTATGAGACGCTGAGAGACACTGAGGCTGAAACAGGAAACGCTGTTCTATGTAAACGAGGTCATGTGATTTTCCAGCCAATTCGCAACCATACACATCCCAGTCATGACGTCGCACACACATCTCACCCTGCTCTATTCTGTAATCTGATTTGCTGGCCGCCAAATTACAGGAAGCGCCGAAAAAGGCGCGATCTTAATAGATGATGCTCAGATTTTAACCTTAATTATCACATGATCTGGAAATTTCGATCACCATAAAAAACCTTGCCGATTTCAACTTTGTCGATAAAAATCGCGCAACACTATTGACAAGGACTCTGAAATACAGACTGGGGGTAATTCCTTTTTTGGTGGCTCTGTGAGCTTACGTATCGACGCCAGACTTTCACGGTCCTTCCAGGGCTTGATATGGTTTATATGGTAAGCCTGGTTTCTCTTTCCCTGGCTGGAACACCTTAGAGTTTACCTTGTTAACCCTTTTGCAGGTCTCCTAGGGACCTTGCCGTTACACTAGAAATTTACTCTCAATTGTTGGGATTAGTACGAGCACCCTGTCACCTGGCTGAAAGACTCTGACCCTTGCCGTCCTGTTATACACCTCTCTGACTATGGGCATGACTGCCACAATCCTATCCTACATCTACAATGTTTGATCACACTTTGGTATATGGTATTTTCCTGTTCCCAGGTCTCTCTGGCTTTGTCTAGGAGTCCCCTGGGATGTCTCCCATATAGGAGCATGAAAATATGAGATAAGGTAGTAGGCGGTCCCAGTCTTTACCATCCTTATCCATGACCTTTTTTAACATCCCTTTTAATGTCTTGTTACACCTCTCCACCAGACCATTGGTCTGGGGATGATATACGGAGGTACGGAGGTGGATAATTTTTAGAAGACGACATAGCTCTTTGGTCACCTTGGACATAAATGGAATGCTCTGGTCGGTTAGGAAATCCTTCGCTATACCTTTAGAGGAGGTGTTTCTAAGAGGAATGGCCTCTGGGTAGAGGGTAGCATAATCCACAACCACCAATATGTGTTGATGTCCCATAGCCGTTTTAGGAAGGGGCCCGACCAGTTCCATGCTGATCCGATTGAACAGAATTTCGATTATTAGAAGAGGAATTAGCAGGCTCCGAAAATGGGTTCTAGGGGCATTGATTTGGCACTCTGGACAGGATTGCAAAATTCTTCAACCGCTCTATAGATGCCCGGCCAGTAAAAGTTCTGTTTCAACCGCTCTTTAGTTTTCTGCACCCTCAAGTGCCCCCCCAGCACATGGGAATGGGCCAACTCCAAAGCCATGTGAACATGGGACCGTGGTATCACCAACTGCTCAACCACCTCGGTTGGTGTCTTTTTCACCCTGTACAATAGTCATTATGTATGGCGAAATGAGGGTAGACCAACCCCTCCCCTGATTTCTGGAGTCTACCATCAATTACCATTATGCTTTTCCAAGCAGTAACCAGGTTAGGGTCCCTCAATTGTTCCGTACCAAAGTTTCCCCTCGAGACTGGCAAGGAGGAGAATTCTAGCTCTGAGGGTCTCCTCTGGGTCTCCAGCCAGGACTGATAATGAAAATGTACCTGGTTCTAATACAAAAGCATCACTAATTTTACAAACATCATTTATCGGTGGTACAACATTATACATGGCATTTGTTTTATTTCCCCACATATCCCAAAACAAGGGAAAGTCACAACCTATAATTGCACTGTGGGGCAAACTCACCACAATGGCCACCTCATGTTGTGAAATCCCACAGGGAGTTTCTACTGTAAGTAGGGCAGTGGAGTCATCTTTGGTGTCACCATGATTACAGACTATACTTATGCGGAAGGGGTGGAGTTGGTTTGAGTTCACCAGCCTGGCTTGCTCTAGGGTCACCAAGCTCCCAGATTTCAGGAGAGCCTGCACCGAGTATCCATTAATCTTAACAGGACATTCCCATCGGTTGGCCCTGGCAGCAACATGAGTGGAATAGGATGGCCTTGCAAACAATGAGATATGCCTTCCCTAGGCCATATTCCATGGGTTTCCCCAATATTGGACAACGTTCTGCCACATGTCCCAGTCCTTTGCACCACCAAACAGACTAGGTATAAGGTCCCTTTTTGGGGTTGGTGACCTTTCCCTTTTCACTCAACCATGACCCCCGCCCCATAGGACATTTTCTCTCTCCTTTTGGGAAAGAAACAGTCTTACCCCATGTTGGCATCTGCTAGTTCTCAAGTGGATGTAGTATCTGAAGGAACCGAGTCTAGCTCATCCACACTTTTGAGGTCTGTGTATCCCACGCACTACCTGGAGCCTTATGGCAAGTAACCAGACAAAGCAATCACAGACAACCCTCTCAACCTGGGCAGGTGTGAGAGTCTCTGGCTGCAGCCACTTGATGGTAATGTGGAAGAGGTCATACATCTGTGACTGGACTTGCTTTGCAGGATCAAACTCCAAGGTGTAGACTCTCTGGGCTCTCACAGCCAAGGTGACTCCCATGTCAGGCTAGTATCTCCCCTCTCAGCTTGGAGTTGTCCTTGGCACCCTGAACCCTCAGCCCGATGTAGGCCTTCTGAGCTTCACCAATTAGGAAGGGGGCCAGGACATCCGCCAACTGGTCCATGGCAGGCTGCTCTCTCTGTAATCCTCTCTAAGGTTCTGAGATAAGCCTCAGTGTCATCATGCTTGGTCATTTTTCACAGCACGTTTTGCATGGTAGGGCATACAGGGGAGGGAACGCTATTTGGCTTTTGGAACGCAGATTTTGGTTGGTGTTATGAACAGGTGAAACCTTCCAGAAGTCACCACATTTTGGAATCAACACCCCTCATGGATCTTATCTAGAGGTGTATTATGCATTTTTGGTCCAAGGTTGTTCCACAGTTTTTTAGAATTGGGCCATTAAAATGGAAAATAAAAACAGCAATTTTGACATTGTTTTTTGGACTTCAATTTTATAGTGTTTGCCGTGCAGTATAAATAACATGATAACATTACTAACTGTGTGGGTACAATTACAACAATATAAATTTTATATAGTTTTTTATGTTTTACTACATGAACGCTATAAAAATGCATTTTGCATGTCATCCTATTCTGACTTCCATAGCTTTTTTATTTTTCAGTATAAAGAGCTGTATAAGGAAAGGATGTTCAGCAACGTCTAAATGTGTGAAGAGGTTAATGTAATATTTCACACTTTTTTGAGAAGAGTGAAGAAATCAGGCGATACCTTTTTCAGGCTGAGTATATTTAATGGTGAGCTTTCGAGAGAACTAGCTCCCTTCTTCAGACATGATGTTATACAAGAAATTGAAAAATTTACAGATTTTTATACACAAAAGACTTTGGCCTTCAAAGAAACTTCGAATTCTTAACAATTAACAAATGCAAATATAAGCAGAAAGTTATTTACAACAGGTCAAGCAATAACTAATCTGGAAACTTGTGAGGCGTGACAGAGGGGTTTAGTATTTCTGCGTCTTATCTAGCAGCCCTCAGGCCGTGAATTGTGACCATCCAGTTCACACATAGTTTGGACATTTAAAATAGCATGAATATTTAGCCATTTTGCAGAGTCTGAAAATTTTTTCCCTTTAAATTTTAAATTCCCACTCCTTTCTCTCCCTCTGCGTTTTAAAGTGTTTCCCTTAAAACCACAATCTTCAGATCTTCAATACAGTGGTCCTCTTGGAGAAGTGTTGTGCCACTGGAAGATCAGTTCTGCTGTTATTAATAGTGAATCTATGTGAGTTCATGCGCTGGCTGAGTTTCTGCCCCGTTTCCCCCACATAAAGGCCTGTGATGGGACATTGCGCACCACATAATCAGATTCACCACATTGTAGACCTGCAGGGAAAAAGTCCCCCTAATTCTGTGCCCTGCTGTGACGTGGGACAGGTACACTGTCAGCAGTGTGGATGTGACTGCAGGTCTTGCACCTGTTCTGCAGGCAGGGTGAGGTGCCATTTTCAGTTGGGGCCTTCAGGGCCTCCCGGACAATAATACGCCGCAGGTTTGGTGGTTGCAACCAAACCT
>JAODAL010075624.1:0-13921 GCA_025379985.1 Phyllomedusa bahiana | reverse complement strand
CATCTGTACAAGTGACCGAGGGACTCCCTGCCACCATCTCCACTGTATACTGCCACGGTGTGTCTGGGTCATCTTCCTCGTCTTCCTAATCCTCCGGCTGCTTCTGCTCCTCTCCTGTCACCTGAATAAAAAAAAACACTCATTTCGCCTGACACTGTTTGTCATTGTGCTCCAATGTCTTCCTTCTCCTCCTCCAGTTCAGCCCCACTGGACTCATGTGGCCATGACATGTAGTCGCCTCGTTTCCAGTCCTCTGACCAGACAGATTTTGCAGCATCTATTCCAAGACATGAAGCAGTGGAATGACGTTATTCATCCCATAGTCCTGGCGACTGACAAATAACGTGGCCTCCTCAAAGGGTCTGAGCAAACGGCAAGTGTCCCACATGAGCTGCCACTGGCTGACATATAAATTACACAGTGTATCCCTGTCCACTTGGATCATCAAGAAATCTTGAATGGCCTTTCTCTGTTCATCGATTTCCCCCTGTTTTGCCCTTTTCATAGACTTTTCTCTGTTTTTCTCTGTTCTTAGTTTCTGTGTTTTGTTTAGGTTAAGAAGGGTATGCTTGACGGTGTAGAAATAGCTAAAGTGCATGCAAAGTTTCCTGTAAAGTTCTCTGAACGTGCATAGTCCACCACTTGAAAAGGGGGGGGACAGCAGTACCACCAAAATTTGGACAGGCACGGTAAGCTTCTGCACTTAGGGATAGCTAAACGCAAACTGCTGTCTTTTGGCAATCGTCTCAGTGAATGACTGCTGGAACCATGAGTTTCGAGGAGCAGGAGCATCTGGACCGGTAGATGATGTGTAAAACAGGGCATTTGTCTTCAGCTAGGGGGTTTGACCTTTAACTGCCTGAAATGGGAGGCGTGCCACTGGGTTCTTCTGCTGCGGCAGGATGGACCACCACATCTGAAACACGTTTCTCCCAGGCCACTGTATGGTGACGCTGCATGTTGATGCAGGGCTGTGGTGCCAACATTTGGTCCCTGGTCAGGCTTTACTTTCCGGCCACAGATTGTACTTAAAGCCATGTTCGCCTCCTCTGGTGTCTTGTCAAAAAATTGCCACACCGTTGACTAGGTGATTTTACCACCAATGCTTCACACTGACTGATTGTTACCACTGCTGCCTCGGTGAGCCCCTGTGCTGCCACTTTCTGGGACCTGCAAAGCAAGTGGTCAAAATCATGGCCGTTTGGCTCCTGACCTCGCACTGCTGCCACCCTGTTGATTCCCGGCCACACTACCGACTTGCCGGCTACGCCACTGCCTAATGCGCAAGCTGCCACTTTCTTCTCCCGATGATGATGAATCCCTTGCTTCCAGGGCCGGGACGATGGGTAGTCAAAGGTAGGCGACCGCCTAGGCCGCCACTTCATCCCAGGCAGAAAAGAGGGCACAAGGAGGCATGGAGTGGGCTGAACTTTCCATTTGGGGGGCACTTTGTGCCTTGTTTAACTAGGGCACCAGAATACCTGGTCTCCGCCTTGCTTGCTCGACCCGGCTCCCAAGTGCGATCGACTACATCGATTAGTGTTTGCCTGTCACTAGAGATGGGCGAATTGATTCTAACGAAGTGGAATCCATTTAGAATTTCAGAAAAACTTCGGTTCGGAACGAAGTCGAACTTTGGGGTACTTCGCGTGAACGAAGTGTGCTTTTAATTGATAAAATGGCTGCGAGCACATGGCGTTACATGGGGCAAAAAAACTCTGGGAGGAAGAATGGGGATAGGCCTGCATGACGTGCAGAGATGAACCAATCAGAGATCGGCGGGATTCTGTGACGTCACCGCACACTATATAAGTCCGGGCGCGACGCTGGGGGCTCATACCGCTCTCCCCTGTACTGATTAGGGGAAAATGCTTTCCGCGGGTATGATAAGCATGTACCAGGCCCGACTGACCATAGGGCAAACCGGCATTTGCCCGGCGGGCCGCTAGGGTCCGGGCCGCAGGGCCGGCCCGGGTCGCCCGCCGAGGAGGACGGTGTTCCCCCCCGCTGGCCCCGAGTGCCGGTCTGTGGCGCGCTAAAAGGGGCCGCAATGGTCGCAAACAGCGACCGGACCCCTGTGGCAGGGGGCCGACAGGCCCCCCCCTCGCCACACGGGTGCATGGCCGTGGGCACCGACCCAGCCATGCAGCCTTTACGGCCGCCGCCTGCACCGCGCGGGCAAGCAGCGGCCGAGGCTGAACATCTGGGATCTACTGATCCCGTCTTTTTCAGCTCCCAGGAGGCCGCGGGGGGGGGCGCGCGATGTAAATGACGTCATCGCGCGCCTGCCCCGCGGCCCCGCACTCTGCAGTGAGCGGCCACCGGCTCCAGAGTGAAGAGTGAAGAGGACGGGACAGCGGGTGTCCGGGTGAGTATTACGTTTTTATTTTTTTTTAAACTACTTTCTGTCCCTGGCTGCCTATACTGCCCCTGCCCTGGCTATATACTGCCCCTGCTCTGGCTGCCTATACTGCCCCTGCCCTGGCTGCCTATACTGCCCCTGCCCTAGCTGCCTATACTGCCCCTGCCCTGGCTATATACTGCCCCTGCCCTAGCTGCCTATACTGCCCCTGCCCTGGCTGCCTATACTGACCCTGCCCTGGCTATATACTGACCCTGCCCTAGCTGCCTATACTGCCCCTGCCCTGGCTATATACTGCCCCTGCCCATATACTGCCCCTGCTCTGCCCTGGCTATATACTGCCCCTGCCCTGGCTATATACTGCCCCTGCCCTGCCCTGGCTATATACTGCCCCTGCCCTGGCTGCCTATACTGCCCCTGCCCTGGCTGCCTATACTGCCCCTGCCCTGGCTATATACTGCCCCTGCCCTAGCTGCCTATACTGCCCCTGCCCTGGCTATATACTGCCCTGCCCTGGCTGCCTATACTGCCCTGCCCTGGCTTTATAATTACCCTGCCCTGGCTGCCTATACTGCCCCTGCCTGGCTATATACTGCCCCTGCCTGCCCTGGCTATATACTGCCCCTGCCCTGGCTATATACTGCCCCTGCCCTGGCTGCCTATAATAGCCCTGCCCTGGCTATATACTGCCCTGCCCTGGCTATATACTGCCCCTGCCCTGGCTGCCTATAATAGCCCTGCCCTGGCTATATACTGCCCCTGCCCTGGCTGCCTATAATAGCCCTGCCCTGGCTATATGATGCCCTGCCCTGGCTGCCTATATCCTGCCCTGGCTGCCTATAATAGCACTGCCTACCTATACACTGCCTTGGCTGCCTATAATAGCCCTGCCTACCTATACACTGCCCTGGCTGCCTATACACTGCCCTGGCTGCCTATATACTGTCCCTGTCTGCCTATAAGTGGCTCTGTCTGCCTGTATACTGGCCCTGTCTGCCTGTATACTGGCCCTGTCTGCCTGTATACTGGCCCTGCCTGTATACTGTCCCTGCCTACCTGTATACTGTCCCTGCCTACCTGTATACTGTCCCTGCCTGCCTGCATACTGGCCCTGCCTGCCTAATGGGGGTCTACCTATTTACATGCCACTTATCTGACATTTTTTAATTTCTAATTTTTAGGGTCTAACAGACGCTGTTTGGGGAATTGATAGGAAAGTGCTGGAAGAGAGAGGAGTCTAAGATGTATTTGTTGTAAATTCTACAGGGACGAGTAGTGACCACTAGAAGAAGACATTGCATGCTGTACTGGACAGAGAAAGAAATGGAAGGGAACAACTCATCAGGGAAGACGTCATGGAGGTTTGTGCCAGAAGGAGAAGAAAAGGAGAAGAGAACAACTCCCATCAGAGATGACGTCTCCTGTGAGTCGCTGCTGTCAGGGGTAAGTTTACTTCTGTGTTGAGTCAGTGCTGTATTCATGTGATGGTGACCTGAGCTGGTGATGTGATTGCTGGGGTTGTAGGTTATGTTGGTGCTTATGTAGTGTCAGTGTGGGCTTGTCCCTGATTGTAAAGCAAGTGCACACCTGACTCTGTGATGAGGGGTTTCTCTGCACCTCTGTTTCTCTCTTGCTTGTGTGTAGGGGGCTCTCACACAGAGCGGTTTTGGTGCATTTTTTGATGCGTTTTTTGTGGAGAAATGTTCAGCATTAACTGCTCTGCCTTTCTGCACAAAACCGCACCGAAAACCCATCAAAAATGCACCAAAACGCTCCATGTGAAAGCAGCTTTATAGTGTAGTTTATTTTAGACAGTGGCGAGGTGCGAGAACAAGGGACATTTTTTAAGCGGATATTGTATGTGGGCTGCTGGGGGATTGGTGCCAGGGCTGATTTTTATTCCCAGTCCGGCCCTGGCTGATACTAAAGAACTCATTTTTATACAGCGATTTTTGTGGGGTGTCTCAGCTTGTCTCAGAGACTGCTTCTCTTAACGTTCTTTTTCTGATTTTGTGGGGTATTAAATCTGAAGTCCAGTGTGTGTCCAGTGCAGCTGCATATACATTTTAATGCTATCTGCTCACAGCACATTGAATATCCAAGGGGGATCTAAGCAGTTCCTGTTGTATTCATTTAAAGAAACAGCGTTTTTACAATACAAATACCACTTCATTTTTGGCTGCTCAATTCTTTTGTGCAATTTACATCCAGGGGTTAATTAAGCGTTGTTCTGCTGCTGTGGTGACTAAAAGAAAACGTTTATTTCACCGCCAAAAAATACATTTTTCCTGTAGCATAATTCACAAGCGAAGGTTAATTACAAGTTTTCCTCTTGTTGTGTAGCGTAAAAAACATGCCATTGTAACACGCTACAAAGTTCGTGGTTTTTGGTTGCTCAATTCTTTTGAGCAATTTACATCCAGGGGTTAATTAAGCGTTGTTCTGCTGCTGTGGTGACTAAAATAAACCGTCTTTTTCACCGCCAAAAAATACATTTTTCCTGTAGCATAATTCACAAGCGAAGGTTAATTACAAGTTTTCCTCTTGTTGTGTAGCGTAAAAAACACGCCATTGTAACACGCTACAAAGCTCGTAGTTTTTGGTTGCTCAATTCTTTGGCACAATTTACATCCAGGGGTTAATTAAGCGTTGTTCTGCTGCTGTGGTGACTAAAAGAAAACGTTTATTTCACCGCCAAAAAAGACATTTTTCCTGTAGCATAATTCACAAGCGAAGGTTAATTACAAGTTTTACTCTTGTTGTGTAGCGTAAAAAACAACCATTATAACATGCTACAAAGCTCGTAGTTTTTGGTTGCTCAATTCTTTTGCGCAATTTACATCCAGGGGTTAATTAAGCGTTCTGCTGCTGTGGTGACTAAAAGAAAACATTTATTTCAGCGCCAAAAAATAAATTTTTCCTGTAGCATAATTCACAAGCTAAGGTTAATTACAAGTTTTCCTCTTGTTGTGTAGCGTAAAATACACGCCATTGAAACACGCTGCAAAGCTGGTAGTTTTTGGCTGCTCAATTCTTTTGCACAATTTACATCCAAGGGTTAACTACGTATTTTTCTGCAGTTGTACTCAGTAAAAGAAAATTTGGTTTTCACCGCCACAGAAGAAATTCTGTAGCATAATTCATATCCGATGGTTAATTAAGCCTGTTTGTGCTTTTATATTCAGTAAAATACAGAGTTTTTAAACGGCACATACAAGTCAATTTTTTCCTGCCCGTTTGTGGAGCGCAATTTATATCCAAGGGTTACCCAAGCTTCTTAGTGGCTTCATTTGGAGTCAAATACAGGGTGTGTATTTATCATATACAGATATCTTCAACAAACAGTGTCTGTACATTTTAGAACAAACAGTATGTCAGACAGAGAGGTGGCAGGCTCTTCACCTGCGAGTGGCAGAGGCACAAACATTCCTGTAGCAGGCCCAGGTGGCAGCACAGCAAGGGGACGTCGCAGTAGGGGTCACTCAGTGAGGCCACAACTGCCGCTGTCATCTAGCGGCCGTGTACTGACTAGCAACCCAAGGGCTCTTGATTGGTTGACTAGGTCATCCACTTCCTCCCAGATGACATCTGACAACCCCAGCCAAGAGTCGGTGGGAACGTCAGACACAACCCTTAGTTGGCATGGCCCGGGAGCGGGTCAGCGGCCCTCACCAGTCCTCAAACGCTTCTGTCCAATCTGGTTCCCTCAGCCAGAGATCTACTATATGAACTGGGCTCAGCGCCACTATATAGCGAGGATGAATAATTTGAGGAGGGCAGTCAGCAGCTACTTGGCAGCGAAGAAATGGGGCCAATATCCCCTGCTTCTTGCAGTAGGCGGCAAAGTATAGATGTTGAGAGTGGCATGGGAGGTCATGTTGTGAGGGGTCAGCCTCTGCATACCAAGACCGGTGATGAGGACAGCAGTGACGATGAAACACAAATAGATGATGATGTAGCCGACCGCAGTTGCCAGGCGGGTGAGGCAAGGGCTTCATCATAGTCAGGAGAAGAGGGCGTCAGCTTACGCATCAGGCAGCGGCGCAGCCAGCAAGTGGGTTGTGTGGCCGTGAGTCAGCAGGGTAGCAGCAGTGTGAGGTCGGGAGCCAAGCGGCCACGGGGTAAAAAACCCGCTTTGCAGGTCCAAGGAAGTAGCGGCACAGGGGCTCAGCGAGGCAGCGGTGGTAGTAGTGCGGAGTGTTGGCGGTAAAATCCGATACTTGCCGGTGTGGCAGTTCTTTGCTAAGACACCAGAGGAGCCGAATATGGGTATATGTAGAATCTGTGGGCAGAAAATGAAGCGTGGCCAGGGAGCTAACGTTGACACCACGGCCCTGCGTCAACATATGCAGCGTCACCATCCGGTGGCCTGGGAGAAATGTGACTCAGATGTGGTGGTCCATCCTGCCGCCGCAGCAACAGCAGCAGCAGCGCCCAGTGGCACGCATGCCATTGCAGCCAGTCAAGACTCCACCAGCTCTGCAGAAGGGAGCTTTTTCTCTTTGACATCTCCCGGTCCAGATGCTTCTGCTCCTCGCTACTCATGGCGCCGCAGTCGTTCAGCGAGGCGATTGCAAAGAGACAACAGTATGCGTCCAACCATCCTAAGGTGCAGCAGCTGACCGTGCTCCTGTCCAAGTTGTTGGTATTGCAGTCTCCCCCTTTTCCCAAATGGTGGACTCTGCACCGTTCAGAAAAACTAATGGCTTGTGTTTGAGCCGAGTTTGGAGAGTTCCAAGCCGTAATTTCTTTTCCAAAAAGGCAGTACCAGCACTTCATAAATATGTAGAACAGAAGGTGGGTCAGTCCTTGAGTTATCAGTTTGTTTTCCCGGGTGCCGCCCGCGCGGAGTCTGGAGCTGTAACTACGGGCAGGGCAGTACAAAGTCCTTTACGGTCCACTGGGGGAATGTGGGTTCCCTGCCAGGCACACCAACAAACTTGGACAGGAGACGGCGCTTTCCCCTCCATTTTGTAAAACTGCGGCTCCTGCGCCAATGTCGCCTCCTCCCCCTCCACAAGTATGTCATAACCACTGTGTAGGGCCAGGGTGTACGCAGTTTACCCTGGTTCCCTCGGGACGAAGTCAACAGGGGGGGGAATGTCCGCATATGCGAAAGAAATGATGTGGGGTTTTCTCCGCCCCAAACTGCAAATCGGAAATGGTGAGGACAATGGGAAAAACTGGTGCCCCGCGCGCACCGAGGGGGTTTGGTCCTGCGCCCTGCTGGCGAATTGTTCAAGGGTTGTGAAAAGGTTTCCCTGAAGTCTTCCCCCGATCTGCAGTTATTCCAAAAAGGGGCAGGAAACTGTGCTGCATTCATCCTTTCCCTACAAAGCCAGGAACCCCCTCGAGTTGCGCGGCAAAACGGCCCCCCCCAAACCTTTGAAATGCAATTTTTCCCCCGTTGGAATTCCCCCTCCCCAATGTTGGACCGATGTATAAAACGGAAAGGCCATTAAGGGTTTTTTGAGGATCCGGGGACAGGGTACCCCCCTGGTATTTTGATGTCGCCGTGGCAGTCATGTTACACCTTTGTTTGGGGCTTCGAGGAGGCCACTTATTGTCGTGCCAGGATGGGGATGAATAATGTCTTTCCATGCTTCATGTCTGGAACAGATGCTGAAAAAATCTGTTGGGCAGGGGACTGGAGACGTGGCGACTACATCTCGTGGCCACATGAGTCCGGTGGGGACTGAAATAGAGGAGGAGGACATTGGAGCAGAAGCATTGTCTGGTGAAATGAGTGGATTTTCTACCCAGGTGACAAGAGAGGAGGAGCAGCAGCAGCTGGAGGAGGTGGATGGAGATGAGGAAGATGAGGCAGATGACCCCCAAGCACCGTGGCAGTATACAGTGGAAATGGAGGCAGGGAGCCCCTCGGAGTCACTTGTGCAGATGGCCGGAAGCATGCTTATTTGCCTGGCTAGTGACAGCCGACTAGTTAGCACCCGGCAGAGGGATGAATTCTGGCTCTCCACCCTATTGGACCCTCGCTACCGGTCCAAAATGGGAGCTTTTTCCCAGCTACTGAGAGGGAGGACAAACTCAAATACTATAGGGAAATCCTCCATAGTCAGTTGGCCGCTGCCTATGTGCGGCATCGTCCCTCCTCTGACAGGTCTGACCGGGGGGTTCTTCATCTTCAGCGCTCACGTACTACTGATGCGGCTGTTGGGGGAAGGTGGGGGGTAGGAGCAGTACCAGCTCCATCAGCAGCAACCTAAGTCTGGAGTCACTGATGAGCAGCTTCCTTCACCCGCCTAGTGAGGAGGGCAGTCGCCAGCAGCAGCAGCATCAGGACCTGGAGCAGACCCTGAACCAACAGGTAGTGGCCTACTTGGACAGCACTCTGCCACCCCATTTAGAAGATCTGCTGGACTACTGTATAGCCAAACTGGATGTGTGGCCGCAACTTGCCGAGTTTGCAGTGGAGAAGCTGTCCTGCCCGGCCAGTAGTGTGGCATCAGAGCTGGTGTTCAGTGCGGCGGGGGCCATCGTTACCCCAAGGAGAACCCGCTTGTCCACGGGAAATGTGGAACAAATGACCTTTGTCAAGATGAATCAGGCGTGGATCGGCCAGGATTTCCATACACCAATGCCTTAGGCGTCAGGCTACTTCAGCCATGACGCCTCACCGAAACTGTGAGAAATGAGTCTGGATTCAAACTACCTGCCTCAGCCACTATTCTGATGCCGCCACCCGCCTGATGCCACACATCTGCTGACAGTTTCTCCATCTGCCACCAACCATCTTTACCAGGGACTGGTATTGCCACCCACCTCCACACTCTGTCATTGTGCCACTCTTTGACCTACTCCAGTTTTTGCCACCACCAGAATGTCATTGTGCCACTGTCTGACCTCATGCTGCCTGTGGCTACCACCGTCACCTCCACACTCACTGATGTTGCCACCTGAACCCTCAGCTTGTTTTTTTCCAGCTGTCGCTGCCATGACTTTATCAGGCTACATTCCCCCTTCAGTTTTTTGGTCAGTTTTGCCATCTTAAGTGCCCAGGGAATTTTATAATAAAGCGATTCTAAGAGCGGCGGAAGTCATGTGCGTGTCATATTAAAACTCAACATTGTATGAAGACCAAACCAGGCTTCCTCTGCATATTTAAGCATGGCAAAACGTTCTACAGCACCCTGCAGGCTCTGTGCAGCCTGGAAATAGCTGTTTTTTAACGTGATTCGTCCCGAAGTAATTCGGACCGAATTTATTTTTGTCGGGAAATTCGGCGAAGTGAGCGAACCGAATTTTTGAGAAATTCGCCCATCTCTACCTGACACCACTGACCTCCTCAACGGTGTCGCTGTACAGAGCCTGACCGCTCGCAACATAACCCCCCATTCCACTCGCCTGATGACTACTTGCCCACTTCTGCAAGAAGCAGTGGATGTCTTCCCCACCTCTTTGCTGCACACTGTCCTCAAATAGTTCATCCTCACTGTATAGTGGCACAGAGCCCACAGCACATAGTAGTTCTCTTGAACCGAACGGGACAGAGGCGGGTTGAGGACAGGTGAAGGTATTAGAATCAGATTCTATATCTTTTATATCCAATTCTATTGCAATTGTTATATCTTCCAAATTATGGTATTTTTTTGCTTTATACAGCTAGAGCTCAAGAATTACACTCCACACTGCTTGGTCTGGAATATAGTTCTGTTTAATATCAGGAAGTATGCACTTTTTATACCATATGATACGTCTGCAATGTCACCAATACGTGTTCCTTATTTGCTGGTTGATTAACTTTGGTGAAGCAATTATAAGGAAATCAAAGATAAGTACATATATAGAAATATACATCAATCCTTCTTTTAAGCATCTGCGTTGCATAATATTGCACAGTTCATCAAACAACAGTTCCTTTTATGGCCTTGTTTACAAAGCCTAGCTGAAACTGGCTCTGGGTGTTGTCCAGTGTACTCTGCGCCATTTTGTCCCGTGCTGCATAAGCTAATATTGTAGGCCATAGTAAATCCATATATTCTTTCAGCATCATCCAGAATAAGTACATCCTGGAGGTAGTTTCTTGCAAAAGCTATGCATTCCAAACGCATTACATCTGATTATACTGGTTAAGGGAAAATAGAGTATAGTTGTGCACACAGTATATAAACAGTAAAACAGACTTTAATGTTTTCAATCTATCCTGCACCTAACAAATGCCGCTGACTTGCCCCACGGCCACATGAGTCCAGTGGGGGCTAAACTCGAGGAGGAGGAGGAGGAAGACATTGGAGCACAAGCAGTGTCTGGCGAAATTAGTGGTTTTTCTACTCAGGTGACAGGAGAGGAGCAGGAGCAGCCGGATGATGAGCAAGACGAGGAAGATGACCCAGACACACCATGGCAATATACAGTGGAGATGGAGGCAGGGATTCTCTCAGAGTCACTTGTGCAGATGGCCCGCTGCATGCTGATTTGCTTGACTATTGACAGCCGAATTGTCATCATTCGGCAGAGGGATGACTTCTGGCTCTCCACCGTCTTGGACTCTCACTACCGGTCTGTCTTACCTGCCAAGACGGAGGACAAACTCAAGTACTATAGAGACATCCTATGTAGTCAGTTGGCCGCTGCTTATCTGCCTATCTGCACCATCATCCATCCTCTAACTGGTCTGACCTGTTTCTTCACGCCCCTAGTGATTAAGGTACCCACCAGCAGCAGCAGCACCTGGAGTAGTCCCAAAACCCTGGATTCTTCTTTCTATCTGTTTCAGCTACTGTTCTGATGCTGCCACCTACTTGATGTCACACATCTGCTGCCAGCTGCTTCAACCACCCACCATCTTTATCAACGACTGGTATTGAAAAACTACCATTTCACTGGGCATTATGTAGCCTTCTGATGCTGCTGCCACCTCACCACACAGGACTCATCATGCTGCTGCTGTCATCTTCAGGTTGTATCACCATGTCACTCTCTGGCTTGATTTTGTGTTACTTCCACCTCCTCATTATGTCACATAGCTGCCGCCAAGTCAAAATTATGACATTGTGCTACTCTCCGGCATGATGCTGCTACTGTTGCTGCTGCCACCTCCACACTGTGTAATTGTGCCAATCTGTGGCCTAATCATGCTGCTGCACTCCAAAATCTGTCATTTGCCCTTGTGGCCTACTATGCTGCTGCCAAATGACGTTCTCTCATTTGGGACCCCCTTGTGGTTTCTAATGCTGTTTCCACCCTCTACCACTCTATGATGTTGCCACTATGTTTGGTTTTCCCCTTCTTTTAATCTGTCACAAGGATTGAAAATCACAAACACAACCAATTGTGTCTTCGGAGAAGCTGTAAGGCTAGTATGACATGGTCCTTTGTTTGCATCAGGATTGTCAGATGATTAGGTAGCCAAAAGGGGTGGATACAAAACACAGAAGACATGCAAACATCCCATTTACTTATTATTTTTAGGATCAATTCCTGTTTAATTTTAGCTTTAGCAATGATGGATTGTTGACCAATTGAAAGCGGACACTGAAGGACCAAAGGAAGGGCAAAATGATTAGTGACTTTCAACGCAAATTACTGATGAACCCTCTCCATCTTTGGGGGGTGGGGGCTTAGTGTATCAGTGTTTAACGAATCACAACAATAAGTGAAAAAATAATGTTTGCCACAGGTAGAAATATCCAAGAGACTGGAGTGGTGGATTTGAGATATTGTAGGGCTAAAATTACAAACACTGTATTTGACAAGAATTCTCCACAAAAAGTGGATAAATTAACTCTTGGCAACAGATTAAGATATCCCCACAGACTGTATTTGATGGATTTCAGGCGTGTATGCTGCAGAAATACACACTCTGTATTTGACTCCTAATTACCCCACAAACATGAAGATAAATTGACCCTTGGGTATAAAATAACCTACACAGTAAACCAGATGGAATTCAGGCATATATGGGGCTGAAAAACACAACCTCTTATTTGATCCTAATTACCCTACAAACAAGAGAATAAAATTAACCTTGGGTATAAATTACCCTACAAAAGTGAACCAGATTTGGAATTTAGGTGCATATGTGGTTTGAAAAATACATACCTGTATTTGATTCTAATTACCCAAAAACAAGAGAATAAATTAACCTTTGAGTTTAAAATACCCTACACAGTGAACCAGATGGAATTCAGGCATATATGGGGCTGAAAAATACACATCCTGTATTTGACTCCTAATTCGTGATGAGTGATTACGTTGACTATCGTCATCGGGTCGATAGTCGATATCGGCAATTATCGATAAGATATCCGATAGTCGATAATGATTATCGCGATGGACCATTAAGTCTATGGGAGAGGAACAACACCTTCAATCTTACACCCAAACAGGGATGGAGAAGCTGGAATTAAATCCCAACAGTAAATGGGGTACGTGCTACTTTAGGCAAACACTTTGGTTATAAAGCCACAGAAAAAAAAATCACAGACCTCACAATCCCGTCTTGCACCACAGATGACCCTAAACTGCATGACCACAAATTAAAAAGTGCCAGAAGGCAGTATGATTTGAACCATCATTTTTACTTGAATGGACATTGATTATCCCTGTCCTGGAACGCAGTATGAGCCCCAAACTGCAGACTCACAGATTAAAAGTGCGGAAAAAGAAGTCTTTGAACCAACATTTTAGTTGAATGGACATTAACTATTTTTGTCCCGTACCGAAAGTATGACCATTAAACCCGTTGACCACAGATTAATAAGTGTGGGAAAAGAGTCTTTCAACCAAAATTTTAGTTGAACTGGACATTGACTATACCTGTTCTGTCCACAGTATGACCCTTAACTGTCTGACCCACAGATTAAAAAGTGCTGGGAAAAGGAGTCTTTCAACCACCATTTTAGTTGAATGGACATTGATATACCTGTCCGGACCGCAGTATGACCATTAAATTGTCTGACCCCCAGATTAAAAAGTGCTGGGAAAAGGAGTCTTTAACCACAATTTTAGTTGAACTTCAAATTGACTATACCCGTTCTGTACACAGTATGACCATTAACTGTCTGACCCACGATAAAAGTGCCCTAAAAAGGAGTCTTTGAATACCATTTTAGTTGAACTGGACATTGACTATACCCGGCCTGGGCCACAGCATGAGCCCCAAACTGCATGACCCCCACTATTAAAAAGTGCGCAAAAAGGGGGTCTTTTAACACCTTTTTAGTTTAACTGGATATTGACTATTATATCCTGTACCGCAGAATGACCATTAACCTGTCTGACCCAAAATTAAAAAGTGCGGAAATAGGAGTCTTTCAACCACCATTTTAGTTTCAATGGACATTGACTATACCTGTCCTGGACCAACAGTATGCCATCAAACCTGTCTGACCCCCGATTAAAAGTGCCGGAAAAAGGAGTCTTTGAACCACCATTTTAGTTTCATGGACATAGACTATCCTGTCCTGAGCCACAGCATGAGCCCAAACTGATGACCCAGATTAAAAGTGCCCGGAAAAGGAGTCTTGAACCACATTTTAGTTTTACTGGGAAATTTATTACCTGTCCCCGTACACGCTGCCCTACACCTGTTTGACC
>JAODAL010075623.1:0-13921 GCA_025379985.1 Phyllomedusa bahiana | reverse complement strand
AAAAGAGGTAAAAGGGTCATTGTTTGAAAAAGTTCCCTGATCTTTTGATGTTAATGGTTTCCTGCCCCTAAAAAACAGTTTTGTGAAGGAAAACTAGAGTGTTTTTAAGATTCTATTTCTTACTCAAAAATCTTGAATACTAATGGATATCTGTTTGAGCTTAGACACCTATGTGCCTATAGATAATCTCATGCGGACACATTAGCTAAAAAGCATGGAGTTCAGCTACATTGGTCAACAGCGAAACAAGCTGGAAAAAGAAGACACCTGCATCAACGAGATGGACTCATAAGCTCTATCGTTATTTAGTTTAATATTTTTGTTTGTTTAACAGAAAAAAAGGAAAAGAAGGCACTTCACTCGGTAAACGTTTGTAACCCATAAATGCATGTCTAGTGATAATCAACTATTCAACGTTGCTGTATTGGAGTGTTAATAAACACATTTAAAAAGAAAAAAGGAAAAAACATTGGTCAATAAAACAGAAGAAAGCATACAGTGTACAAAATCCAACTGGGAGTCTTTCCCAAGCCAGCTCCCACTGTGTGAGGTAGAGTGAGTTGACCCTATCTTATCCTACAGGAAAGAAAAAATAAAAAAGAGACAACAGTACAGAAGGGGGAAAAAAGAAGGGATAGGGCGTGACTCGGCAAGATCCCGGGTTCAGTGACATCTATTGTGGTGCAGGAAATGGGGATTAAGGGTGCCAACTTCTCCCTTACGAAGCCGTCCTTGCCAACTCCCGGAACTCGGAAGAGGCTTTATACGAAATCCAGGGATTCCATGTCATTAAGAACACAGGGCTGTGTGCTATCAATTCTTCCATACGATATGTGGAGGCCACTTCCTCAATCCACTCTAACACTGAAGGGGGGGTGTTTTGCTTTCACCTACGCGGGATTATTGTCCTGGCTGCCTGAAGGAGGTGTCTTGTCAATGATTTTTTATATGTCCCAACAGAGAAGTTGAGCATAAACAGTAACGTGGCCTCCGGAGTGTTTGGGATGGTGGCCCCCGTACAATCCTGAATGGCCTGTAGAACCGTTTTCCAGAAGCCCTGTAAGGCCCCACATCCTCACCAGACATGAGTCATAGTTCCCACCTCTTTATTACATCTCCAACAGATATCAGAGGTATTAGGGTACCACTTATGGATTTGGGCCGGTACCCTATACCAACGAGACAGGATCTTATAACTCGTTTCCTGCGCCTTACATGCGATAACTGCCTTGTGCGTAAGAGTGAAGCATTTGTTCCATTGATCTTTCGTAAATGATTTCTGAAGTTCCCTTTCCCAAGTTCTACAGTAGGAAGGGAGAGGTAGCTCCTCCAGCAAGAGCAGGAATTGATAGATTAGGGAAATGGCATGTCTAGGTGTTTCCTGCTGGACACACAGTTTCTCAAATGGATTCAAAGGTCTTTTATAATCAAATTTCTTGACAGAGGAGACAAAGAAGTGCTGAAGCTGGACATATTCATAATGATACTTAGGGGATGTGGGGCTGGCTCCTAGTAGTTCAGCTAGTGGACGGATAAGTCCCTTGTCGTGGATATCTTTTACAAGTAGGGGTGTGGTTTTGAGCCTGCCTAAAAAGGAGTTGCTAGATTTCCCCAGGGGGAATAAAGAGTTGTCCGTAATCGGAAGTAAAGGGCCTTTCAGGTCCAGTAAGGTTTCTGAGGACTTGAGTCGTCGTACCACAGCTATTGTATGGGCCGTGGTGAATGACAAGATGGTTGGATCCGAGACTGCAGAGTTTGGAACCCAAGGCAGGGAAATCAGGGAGTATGGACTCACTGCTTGTGCAATATACACCCAGAGCTTGTTTGGTGAGACGTGAATGAGATCTAAAAATCTAGTGTAGGAAGCTGCCAGGCAACACTTTTTAAATTTATTTGTAATCAAACTGTGAGCTACAAACAATTAAAACAGACCTGAAGGGTCGCATGGTGAATTCAAGGTAGTAAGTGAACATGTGAACACTAAATATACCAGAAAAAATTATAAAAAATATAGAAACCATAATAAAAACCAATACACATTCATGATATAGAGTATGTACTTCTAATAATTGAAAAAGAAATCATTTTTGTAGTTTAAACCATGAGGAAAACAAGTTCTAGGACGCCAGATCCATTAAACCCCTCTTTCGCAGGAGCAGGGCTCTTCTGTACTTACATAAAGCACACCGATTTTGTCCACACATATAATTACCACAGACACCCAGCCAGTTATCATCCGAATTATGTTTTTCAAAGTATAAGCTGGGATACAAAATAGACCCAAGAGATCTACCTTTTATAGATATAAATTGACATCCATTTTTCAGAATGCCAGCTAATGTTGATAAAGTATGGGCAAATATTTTCTAACTAGGTTTTCTAAAAGATGCTATCCTGGAGTATCTCACTGAAAATAAATGTATAACGCCGTTCCAGCATGGGTTTATGAAGGATCGGTCCTGTCAGGATAATCTCATCATCTTCTATAAGGAGGTTAGTTCTAGAATGGATCGGGGTGAGGCATTGGATGTTGTATATCTATCTAAAGCATTTGATATTGTGCCACATAAAAGGTTGGTATTTAAAATGAGAATGTTTGGACTGGGGGAAAATGTGTGCAAGTGGGTAAGTAACTGGCTCAGTGATAGAAAACAAAGGGTGGTGATTAACGGTACATACTCAGACTGGATCCCTGTTACTAGTGGGGTACCACAGGGTTCTGTATTGGGCCTTATCCTCTTTGATATTTTCATTAATGATTTTACACAGGGATTACACAGTAGAATATCGATCTTTGCAGATGATACTAAGCTTTGTAAAGTTATCAACACAATAGAGGATAATGTGTTATTACAAAGGGATCTGGATAAGTTGGGGGCCTGGGCAGAGAAATGGCAGATGAGGTTTAATACAGATAAATGCAAGGTTATGCACATGGGGAGGAAAAATCTAATCCATGACTACATGTTAAATGGAAAAACACTGGGTAAAAGTTACATGGAGAAGGACCTGGGAATTCTGGTGGACAGTAAACTTAATTGTAGCAGCCACTGTCATGCAGCAGCTACCAAGGCAAACAGGATTATGGGGTGTATTAAAAGGGGCATAGATGAGAACATTATCCCATTATACAAGTCACTGGTTAGACCACACATGGAATATTGTGTACAATTTTGGGCACCAGTGCACAGGAAAGACATTGTAGAGCTTGAACAGGTACAAAGGTGGGTAACAAAAACAATAAAAGGACTGGGTGGACTGCAATGCCCAGAAAGATTAACAAGATTAGGGTTACGGTATTTAGTTTAGAGTTTATTCTAAAATAAATTGCTATTCTAGGACCTTATCATGGTGGACATGAAAAATGGCAAGCAGGGTAAAGCAGATTTTATATGCAAAGTTAGGTACAATTTTATCAACTTATTATATTTATATGCTTCTTTATTGTACTGGTATTAGAGGTCATTCTACTGTTGTATTCATATTCAACATCTGTACTATTAGTATTTTGGTCTTTCTTGGTGCGGGAAAGGTTTGTAGTCTACTGCATATTCCTATCCCTTTCCCAACTGCAAAAAGTCAGCAATCAAATTCTTCTTTCAGCTCTTTACCTAAATGTTTTCCCTAGCTCCGGGTAATGCTCCCAGGATCTCTATTGTTTTCAGTAAAGATCTCAGGTACATTGCCATATGAACCACTGTGTTAGTGTTTATGTATTACTGATAGCTAAGGTCCCTTACATGGATTTATAACTGCCCATAAGGAATGTCGGTTGATTTATTGCCAATGATTTGAGCTACTTACAAGTAGCCGTCACACTGCCCAATTGTCGGTGAGTAAATGGCTGCACAAATAATTGTTCATAACTTTCTATCGTTGTCAGCAGCACATCTCCTGTTCACATGGGGAGATGTGCTGTCAACAAGCATTGATTTATCAATGCTGCATAAAACGTGATCCTCCCATGAGGGCTTGCTTTTTTGTTGGCTGAACACAGCATCTTTTACACAAGACAATTATCAGAAAGTAACTGTTTTTCATCCATTTTCACAGCACAACAATTTTTTTCTCTGATACTGAGAGAATACCATGTATTCTATAATAAAGTGCTGAGCCCAAATGTGAAGTCCGAATTTCGGGGACACATCAGGAAATTAAGTTATTCATAAATGTGCGAAAGTGGAATGTAATGTTTAGAAAGAATGTATTGCATACTGAACAAGTTATTGTCCTCAATTTGAAAACTTATATTAGCTAGGCTCATAGCAAATATATATATTATATCTCTTTCAACTTTAATGTTCACGCTTTAAACTCCCCATAACATTGCTAGAGGTGCTTCATGCACTTGCTCTTGTGAATATTGGTTGTTACCATTGCAAAAACCAGCAGTAATCATCCATCAGAGGTTCCCAAGGGTTCCAACGACCTTGATATCTAGTCTCCATTTTAGATACTGTATATACTCGAGTATAAGCCGAGTTTTTCAGCACAAAAACAGGGACGCTTCAGTTATATGCGACTCCTCAGGGAGCGCATATAACTGATTGCCGAATAAGCGCACAGTGTCCGGGCGCTGCGCTGGCCCGGGCACTGTCCGCGATCCCTTCACCTATATGCGACTCCTCCGGGGCGCATATAGGTGAAGGGATACCACTGCGAAGCAGAGAGCGAGCGCTCCCTGCTCTGCAAGTGGCCTCCGGGCAGTCGCAGACTCGCAGCTGTCCGGAGTTTCCGGCACAGGCAGCGTGTGCGGCCTCATGACGTCGCCCGCCTGTGCCGAGAAGACCGAGGAGCGCGCCCGGGAGACGGAGCAGCGGGGATCCAGGTAAGTGATTGTTTTTTTATTTTGCCTATTATTGCCTACAGCCTGCCTATACCTGCCTTATAACTGCCCTATACCTGCCTACAGCTGCCTATACCCGCCCTATACCTGCCTACAGCTGCCTACAGCCGGCCCTATACCTGCCTACAGCTGCCTATACCTGCCTACAGCCGGCCCTATACCTGCCCTATACCTGGCTACAGCTGCCTATACCTGCCCTATACCTGCCTACAGCTGCCATATACCTGCCTATGGGGCCATATACCTGCCTATTACCTGCCTATGGGGCCATATACCTGCCTATTAACTGCTTATGGGGCCATATACCTTCCTATAAACTTCTTGTGGGGGCCATATACCTGCCTATTACATGCCTATGGGGCCATATACGTGCCTTTTGGGACATATACCTGCCTATACCTGCATATAGGGCCATATATCTGCCTATAATTGCCTATGGGGGACATTAAACTGCCTATGTAATTTTATTGGTATCCATTTTTTAAATTCTGAAAAAAAGGTTTATTAAAAGTAGAAAATTCAAAATAAGGCATATACATGCAATATATAACAAAAAACATGCAGTACAAAGGATATGAAAAATCATTCAAAGCATATAAAAAGCATATAAAAGGTATCCATTTTTATTTTTAAAATTCACCAGTAGCCGCTGCATTTTCTACCCTAGGCTTATACTCGAGTCAATAAGTTTTACCATTTTTGGGGGCAAAAGTAGGTGCCTTGGCTTATACTCGGGTCGGCTTATACTTGAATATAAACGGTATGTCTATATGGTATCTCTTTCCATGTTTGTCACTGAAATCTCCAAAATTGGGCATCAAGAAGTCAATATGTGAAGGTAAGAAATGCATTTTCAGACATTCTGCAACCAAGTTGTTCATATACTTTAGGCATCTTCTCAATTAAGTCAGCATAGTCCTCCGCACCTTTGTTCTCAAGGATGTTGTGCACTACTGAAAAAAACATCACTTTCCATTGCATAGTACATAGAAAACTTTGTGTGTCTATTACAAAAGTGTACCAAAAACTACAAAAAACTAATACCTTAGGGCTAGATACATAAAGATAAAATATAACCTTTAATTACAAATCTAAAAGACGGGAAAGAAAAGTCCCTATTAAACCATATTAGCTAATACTACAAGAACAGCGGAGAACCCACCCCAAAACGGGCGACCCCGCTCTGGAACCTACCCTAAATGCCCTACACCGTCCCTCACACGTGTATAAACAACACTATACCAAACCAATATACAGCATGTACTAGAAGACTAAACGCACAACCAACAAAGATAAGACAAAAAATGCCCTATCCCGGACCTAATGGGAGAGAGAGACAAAATAATTCCCTGTCCCGACGCGTTTCCCCAACTGATATCGTGGGTTCATCAGGGAACAATACAAACCTATTAATATATAATGAGGTCAAGCAATATGGTACAGTACATACAATATTAAGGTCCAATGCAGAACACCATAATGTGATAAAGACAATAAGACCACTATGATATAATCAAAAAATAAAACCGGTGCTATAAAAACATTGTCACATCAACGGGTATAGATAGTAGTATAGATAATCATAAGTAATATGCGACAGTAAGATAATGCTTACGTCCCTTCACTGGGCTGTTACGTATATGATATTAAAGGTAGAACCTGGATAGCCACCGGAAAGTACAGCCTCCATTGTGTGAGCTGGACAGAGATGGAAACCCATGTTCATCATGATCAGACTTGACAGTGTCGGTGAAAGTATTTGCAGAAGACGGACCAAGCACTCGATTCTCAGCATCGTACTTTACTGGCTTAAGAGCTGAATCACAGTCGGGATACAAAAGTTGTGATTTATTTTTATCTAAGAATGTTAGTCATGCAGAAGTAACAGTTGCAATGATGATTTTTCTGGTCACGTCACAGCATCACCACCACAAAAGGCATTCCTTTCCTTTACCATTTAACCACTGTGTCAGACCTGAGTTGCACACGGTGCAGCATACTTGCAGTGTCCAGCTTTTAGTCTTATCCTTTTGGTCATTTTCTTGCATTGATCGTGCTTAATCTATTTTCCGCAGATGTAGCTGAAATTTTCCGGATCATTAATGCATTTCTATCAGTTCATTTCTCAAGTATAAAAAGTCCACTGCAATAGTTATCAAAGCATGATTTATAAAACATAGCCAGCTGTCCTTATATAGCTTCTGATGACATCAGCCGACCTGTTAGTGAACATCTTCGAGCAGGCCCAGGCACGTCACTTAGGAATTTTTTAGGAAATGCATTATTAGGCGGAATTACTTTTATGGTATACCTTAAAATCGAGAGGTGCCACACAAAATCCGAGATGAGATTTGGAGTCCACATATTTGGTTAAGTATGGAATACATGGTTTACACCAGTTGTACGACCATGGTAAATAGGCTAAGGCTATTTTAACTAGAACGTGTTGGCTGTTTGTGCTGTGAATGTGACTCTAATAAATGTATTTCAATGACTTTACAGGGGTTGTACAGTGAACAAAAACCAAATAGTTAGCCTAAGTCCAGATGTTAGTAGTGTGCTACCGCCCTTTTAAGATTGCTGGTCTAAATTCAGCCTCAGTCAGCGTTCTGTTCAGAGCCTAGTGCTTTAAGTACCTTGGCCAATCCCTGGCTGGGGTGGGATATTTAAATCTCTTCTGTGTTCACTCATTGCCTGTGCTTTGCTTCTGTGTCCTGGCTTTTGGTCCTGTGCGTTTTGCTATTGTTGGTGTTTCTCTGGTTCTGGAATATGGCTACTATCTCGGTTATCCCCCGCCCTGCTGATTTTGTACTGAGTTCTCTCCTGGCTTGACTATGACTTGTCTGTCTTCGCTTACCTGTTTGTTTTCTGTTTAGTCTGTGCCCTGTGTCTCTTGTATGTTGCCTGTCTTTAGACCAGAGATTAGGGCATCCCTGACAGAATTACAGGCCCATATTTTATTGCTCCAGCATTTCTTGCAGCTGCTAAGTATGGAACAAGTCAAGACTCTGATGGACCTGATGCACGGTCTAGTGCAATTGGTCAAAGATCTTGCTCAAAAGATTCAATTGCAGGAGACAATGTCTGCCCAGAACGCAGATGCTATGTTCACTTGTCGAGCCAAAATTAAATCTGCCTGATCACTTTTCTGGGGACCGTAGCGCCTTTGTCACATTCAGGGAAAGCTGTAAGCTTTTTTTTTTATTTCAAATTCCAAACTTTATTTCAAAAGCAACATTACACCAGTAATGATCGGGAAAAAAAAACATATTGAACAGGAGTACATGATAATAGAAAACATCCAAAATAGGTCTGCAAAAGGCAATAAACATATGCACAGAGAGCTCAGTTAGAACCATATATATATATACCAATACCAATACAGCAGACAAACTTACATAATAAAGGTCTCCTGATTATATGACAAGTATAAACTTGGGAGCTCTGAGACAAATGTAGGAATAATTAACATAAACACAACAAACTATTTGCTGTCTGCACATTAATGTGGGATAAATGGACCGAGAGGCGTTGGCTGGCGCGGGCCCCACACCAGGGACTAAAAAGAAGCAATCATCCTTGAGAGGAAGTAGTCGCCCATCTACTGACCAGCAGGACTACATGCAATAGGCAAACTCAGGAGAAGCTATAAAGGCAATCCACGGACCCCAAGCCCGCCCGTATCTTTCTCTCCCTTCCATGTTGTCCAGCCTCAGTTCCTCCATGCATTGGAGGAAAAAGATCTCCTTAAACCAGTCAGTCAAAGAAGGGGGGGTCGTCGATCGCCAAAGTCTCGGGATTAGTAGTCTCGCTGCCCCCAACATGAAGACGATGATATTCCCCTTTAAACTCGAGATTGCCGACGGGATCATGGACAGCAACAGGACCGCTGGGTCGTTCTGCAGCTGAGTACCCATCATGATTTTTATGATAGAGATCACCTTCTCCCAGAAGGGGGAAATAATCGGGCAGCTCCACCACACATGCCCCATCGTCCCATCAGCTCGACCTCATCTCCAGAAATTCGGAGATACTGCCGGGTAAAACCGTTGCAGCAGGGCAGGGACCCGGTACAAGCGGGAGATGATTTTGAAATTTAGCTCCTGGAGACGACAGGAGATCAACGATTTATATGCTAACGTATAAGATTTCGTCCAGTCTTCAGTCGATATAGATCTCTGAATTTCCCGTTCCCAGGCCAGCTGATGGGGAGGGGATGTCCGGGTCAGTCCATGCACAATAAGCGATATGTTTGTGAGATGAGATGAGTCGGGGGATCGTCCCGGGTGCAGAGGTTCTCAAAGGGTGTTAAAGGGGTTGTCTCACTACAAGGATTGTTTTTTATATTAAAGATCTTGCAAAAACAAGTCACTTTGCAATATATGTCCATTAACATGCCCAACCATTCCAAAATCCACTCTTGTTTGAGCTGCATCAGTCCTTAGCCTAAGCAAACAGACCTGTTTGATCAATCCTGAAGGCTCCCAGCACTGGTTGCTATAGCTACAAAAAGGCTTTATGCACCTATGGAAAGCCTAAAACACACCCCTAATTCAAAGTGAAACCAAGAAAACGGGACTGAAGTAAGATAATCAATGTAGTGAGACACCCCCTTAAGGCCGTGCAATTTTAGTTTTACTTATTAAGCTATAAAAGTGCGGGGATCTGCCCCACCGAACCAAACAATCGACTCCATCCCACCACCGGGATTTCCCCCAAAAATCTTAAGGAGGAGTGGGTAGAAGGTCCCCCGAAAACAAAGGTTTGGAGCACTACCAGGTCCCAATGCTGCGCTCAGGGGTTTCCAAAAGACCGGAGTCAAAGGGCCAATTGGCCCAAAACTTCCCGCCTACCAAAATGCCTCCAGTGACAGCGTTTTCTTGGGACTCCGGAAGGGGGAACTGTGGGGTTTGGGGAAAACTCCTCGCCGTCCCGGCAATGCCCTCAGCGGGTCCAACAATGAGCTTCCAGAAAACCCACAGTTTGGAGTGCCTAGATGGAACCCGCCGACCCTAACCGGAAGGCTGCCAAAAAATAGGGCTTTAATCCGGAGGGATAGGCCCCCCCCTTTCCCCTTTGGGCTAATGGCGTACTCCTTGCATCCTGGGGTTCTTTTGCCACAAAAAAAAAACTGGTTCCTTTGGAGGTTTAAAAAAAAAGGGGGGGGGAGGGTATGTCTGAAACGATACAAAGGCGGGGGGGATATTTTCTTCATATATTGATACGGCCGATCCCTGAAAAGTCTCGCCTACCCACCCCCTAGATCGGAGGAGAGAATGGCCATTATGGGGGCAAATTCAAAGTCAAAAGTGTTTTGCAGATCCCCCCGGAAAAAAAACCCCCAATATTTAAAGGACTTTGTGCCCATTAAACAGAAAGGACGTTTATCTTCCCATTCCCCCCTCCCCCGATTAACCCCCCAAAGCCACACTTTTCTAAAACTAATTTAAAATTACTCGGGGGCCAAAAGCCCCAACACCCTTTATTAAAAACGGAGCGAGGTGGCAGGTTGGGTCAGATAGAGCAAGAGGTCCAGGAAGGCAGAACATTGTACCACGTTTTCTACATTAAATCCCTGAGTGGGGGTTGTTTCGTATAGTTTGCAGAAATTTTCCATAGTGGGAAAAATACAAAAATGGGGGGGGAAAGGGGGGAAACCCCGCCCCCGGTGGCATTCCCAATATTGAAGCTGGCAGAGAAGAGACATTTCCCAACCTGGGCGTGAAATGCGAATAAGGGGCCAAATTTGCTGTAAAATCCGGCCCCAATACCTACCCCCCCAGCACCGCCCAAGAAATCCCAGTCCCCCTCAAACGCCGTCTCAGCGTCCACAGCCAGCAGCAGCCGGGGTACCCCGGACGGCCCAGCCTGATGAAAGAGTGAGAAGGTCTTCAGGGTGTTATCCCTAGCCTCCCTAGTAGGGACGAAACCCACCTGATCCCGGTGCACCCAATCCTCCAATATCTCATTAAGTCGACCCGCTAACAGTTTGGCAAAAAGTTTAGTATCGGAGTTGAGAAGAGAGATGGGCCTGTAGCTAGAACAAAGGAGAGAATCCTTACCCTCCTTTGGGATCACTGTAATATATACTCCGAGGAAGGCTTGCGAGAAGGGGCAGGAGGGGGAGACCGAATTAAAGGAGGCCAATAACGGGTCCACCAATTCGTCAGTTAGGACCTTGAAGAACTTTGCTATGTACCCATCGGGGCCTGGGCTTTTCCCGGCCGGCATATCACTAATGGCAGCTTTAAGCTCTTCCGCGGTGAAAGGCCTTTCCAGAGCATGTAGTCTAGTCTAGATTGAACCCTAGGGAGCGCTGAGGCCTCGAGAAAGTCCATCAATCTAGACCTATCCTTCCCTAAGGGGCAGGCCTTTGGTAGGTTATACAACTTTTGATAGTACAAACGAAACAATTCTAGGATACTAGGGGTCTTATGTACCTTCTCGCCCGAGGCCAGTTTCACCGGCGGAACAAAAAGCGAGGCTCGCCTATCGCTCAAGGCTCGAGCAAGCATTCTACTCGGTTTATTGCTCCATTGATAAAAAGTGTTCACACATATCTGATTGTACCGCTTGTGCTTCTGGTCAAGAGGCCGGAGGATATCATGTCGTGTTTGCAACAAGAGTCTAAGATCCACCTCTCTGCCCAGCGCCTTGTGAGTTGTTTCAAAAGTTCCTAGCCTACTCAGGAGAGTCTTCAACTTCCCTGCAGCCTCTTTTTTCAATCGGGATCCATGCTTAATGAGAACCCCTCTCAAAACACACTTAAGGGATTCCCATTTAACGTGGGGCAACGAGGGATCGGCGGCATGGTCAGTTAGGAAGTGTCTAGCAGTTTGTATAACGTCCGCTAGACACACTGCATCCTCTAGCAGAGATTCATTAAGCTTCCAAGTTAAGGGGCCACGGCTCTCGTCAGTCAATGCAAAAGTCCAACATACCGGCGCTTGGTCCGAGAGAAGGATATTACAGATCGCAGCTTTGACCACTCTCTTCAGCAGAGAATGTTGACCAAAAATTTTGTCTATCCTACTATAAACCTTGTGCGGATGCGTGTAAAACGTGTAGTCGCGGGTCGTAGGGTTCAGAATGCGCCAGATGTCGCACAGTTGCATGTCCCGAAGCAGCCACTTAATTCTTTTTAATTTGGCGAAAGAGAGGGAAGCTCTCCCCGAAGAGGTGTCAGCCGCAGACTGCAATGCGAGATTAAAATCGCCACATAGAATTATGGGGCCTTGAGAGAAGGCATTCAACTCATCCAAGACAAGGGCCAGAAAGGAGACCTGACCCTGGTTAGGAGCATAGATGATAGCAATGGTATACGGGGCACCCCCTATGCTGCACCTCACAAAAATATAACGCACCTCGGGATCCGCCTTCACCTCTAAGATCTCATGTGGGAGCGACTTATGGAAAAAAATCGCAACCCCTTTGGTCTTGGCCAGAGGATTGCTTGAATGGCACCAGGAGGGATAATATCTATCACGTATGACCTAAGCGTGACTCTTGAGACTCCTGGACGCACAGGATATGCGATCTACATTTATGCATGTTATAAAGAATATGCGACCTCCTCTCCGGGATATTAAATCCCTTAACATTAAGGGATGACACAGTGAAACTACCCATGACCTAAGAGCCACAGACGGTCCCCCGCACGGAACCCCACCACCAACACCAATCGGAACTGAAGGCAGACAGCACATAGAAACCAGAAGCTTAAGCAAAGCTGGCCGTAGAAATGAGCCAGCAAAAAAACACTAACATTACGTAGCAGACAAACTACAGGGGCTAGACATCGGGGTCCTAGCTGCCATCCTACATGGGGACTGTGGCTGGTAGCGAAGGCTCGCTCGTGGAAGCTCGTGAGGGTCATTTTCAACACATGTTACCAAAGAGCTATTCCGTAATACAGATACGCCTTGAAGATAGGCACCTATTTTGCGCTCGACTAGAGGGGGAGTTCGGACGTGGATGGGAAAGGAATGGAGGAACTTATCCCTAATAATTTGTTGAGCATTAGGTAATTACTCCATCGCACATGAACAGAAAAACCAAGAAATGGAGTGCGTATGATAATTGTGTGCAATATAAAATTTTACTTTTACTTCACAATTTAAAATAATATGCGGCTGAGCAAATTAAATACATAAATTTAAAAACACACATAAGTGCCAAGAAAAAATGGCGCATTAATAACTATTAACTCTGACGAGTCACTGGGGGGTCTCCACACCAGAGTAGATTGTTAGAGCACTCGCCCCGACAAGGGCGACCCCTCACCAGTATGGAGACTTACCCTATAGACTCAAGTCTTTCCCTTAACGTGGTAAACATACAATGTCCCACCAAGGTTCGACCCACCACAGTCTCTTCGGGAACCAATAATGATGTAATAATCAACAAGAGATTTATATTAATGCGGTCATAGGCATATGGCTCAAAAAAACACACGAAGGGCTATGGTGGGAAAAAGGAATGGGGGGAAGGGCCCGAAAGGGGGAAGGGTAGAAAGGGAGAGGGAAAGAAAAAAAAAAGGAGAAAAAAAAAAGGGGGGGGGGGCGGGAGCAGATAAGGTAGGGGAGGAGGATCAAAGTGGTTGGGGGGTAAGGGTGACTCCCCCTCAGGCCAAAGCGAAAAATACCATTATTATACCGCTTTAAAGGGCCAACCCCCTCCAATGATCTCGACCCCCGAAGATCTACTTTCAAAAAATCCCCGGGAGAGAGGGCCCCCCGAGTAAAACAATAGAAGAAGAAAAAGGAATAATTTTAAATGACACTTGCAAATGTCCTGGGTTGGAGTGAGAGTCGCTGGGAGATCCCTAGGAGGTTTTTCGCGCGGGGGGCTTGTCAAATCTCGGGGTCGCCCGAGGGTTTGGGCGTCCCCGAGGGCCCCGTCTTTTAAGGAAGCCCCGTGGTCGTGGTCGCTGTCGGAAAAGGTGCAGCAGAGGATTCCCCATCAGGAGATCCACATTCAGGGGGAAACCCCAAGGCTGTCGGAAGTGAAAATCCCCCAATGAACGGAGAACCACAAAGGTTCTCTTTTTGACCCGAAAACCCAAAAGGGTTTGCC
>JAODAL010075622.1:0-13921 GCA_025379985.1 Phyllomedusa bahiana | reverse complement strand
GCACGCAGCCCCCAGGGGTCTCCTGGGGGGCAGACGCAGCCCGAGGAGACCCAGCGCACAGGGGGCAGGGTAGGCTGTGCGGCCCCTGTGACCTAATACAGGGCAGGAGTCACGACGGGAACGATCCATCCCGCCTCCTCCCTGCAGCTGCTGGCTCTGCGCGACTGTTATAAAACAGTCGCGCAGAGTCAGGAGCGCTCCTCCGGGCATGCAGGGCGGCTGCGGTGCCCTGCCCGCCCCTAGGAACGGCCCTTTCTATATGCCTTATTGAAGCATATGGACATCACAGAGTAGGATCTCCGAAATGAGACCCTCTCTATGTGACAGAACAGAGAGCCACTCTGTAAGAAAAGTACCTTGTCTAACACTGTTATCAGAAAACACCTTGTTGGAGTGATCTGATCACATATGCATTATCACAGCCCTAGTAAACAGTCATGGATGGGAAAAAAAAATCACCCTCTATGAATTCTATAGTTTAACATATAAGGATGCTCCAAAAAAAAAAAAACATCCTGTCCTTATAAAGATTATAAAATGAGGTAAATACAACTTTTTTTTACAAGAATAAGGCCGAAATTTAAAAGCCATGTGTGAAAACTAAGTACACCTAATAAACCAATAACTTGTAGAAGCAACTTTAACATTAATAACTTGAAGTAATTATTTTCCGTCTCTCACAACTATCTGGAAGAATTTTTGCCTACTCTTCCATACAGCGTTGCTTTATTTCATCTAAGCTTAATCAGGTTGAGACCTGGACTTTAACTGGGTTACTGCAACATGTTGATTCTTTTCATTTGAAGCTATTCTACTGTAGATTTGTTGGCGTGTTTGGGATCACTGTCCCGGTTAGCGCCAAGCTTTAACTGTAGTATAGGTGACCTCACATTTCACTCAAGTATACTTTGGTATGGAGGAGAAGTATTGGTTGACTGAATGATTGCAAGATGCTTAGGTCCTGTTGTTGCTAAACACAGCCAAATCGTCAGTACTCTACCACCGTGCTTGACAGTAGGTATTGCAGATATAATTTGTCTGGCTTTCACCAAATGTGGCACTGGACGTTGTAACCAAACATCTCCATTTTGGTCTCGTCTGTCCAAAAGTCATTGTTCCAGAAGCCTTATGTGTGTTCAGATGCAACATAAACCATGTAAGTTCTTGTGTGCAATAACATTATAACTAGTGTGTAAAATAACACTTAAAATTATTTTCTCACTACAATGATTATCTTTAAACATATAGGCAAGGGTAAATAGAGACTATTACCAAATACAGTGGGGAAAAAAAATATTTAGTCAGCCACCAATTGTGCAAGTTCTTCCACTTAAAAAGATGAGAGAGGCCTATAATTGACATCATAGGTAGACCTCGACTGTGAGAGACAAAATGAGAAAACAAATTCAAAAAATCACATTGTCTGATTTGGAAAGAATTTATTTGCAAATTAGGGTGGAAAATACGTATTTGGTCAATAACAAAAGTTCATCTTTGTTCAATACTTTGTT
Source organism: Phyllomedusa bahiana (assembly GCA_025379985.1). NCBI lineage: Eukaryota > Metazoa > Chordata > Amphibia > Anura > Hylidae > Phyllomedusa > Phyllomedusa bahiana. The sequence continues at coordinate 12,410 of JAODAL010075622.1, read as the reverse complement.
ATATATCCTTTGTTGGCAATGACATAGGTCAAATGTTTTCTGTAAGTCCTCACAAGGTTGGCCCACACTGTTGCTGGTATGTTGGCCCATTCCTCCATGCAGATCTCCTCTAAAGCAGTGATGTTTTGGGGATGTCGCTGGGCAACACGGACTTTCAACTCCCTCCAAAGACTTTCTATGGGGTTGAGACCTGAAGATTGTCTAGTTCACTCCAGGACAAGACAGGTTCCACTCAAAACAGACCTTGCCATGTTTGACTTCTGCCAGCTCTGCTGCAGAAATTAAAGGTGGGAGATCAGCTTGTCATTGCTCAGACCATATGCTGCACACTGCATCAAATTGGTCTGCATAGCTGTCATCCCAGAAGGAAGCCTCTTCTAAAGGTGATGTACAAGAGAGCCTGCAAACAGTTTGCTGTAGACTAAGGACATGGATTACTGGAATCATGTCCTGTTGTCTGATGTGACCAACACAGACTTACTTGGTTTCGATAGTATCAAGCATGTGTGGCCAAAATCAGGTGAGGAGCACAAAGACAAGTGTATCTTGCCTACAGTCAAGCATGGTGGTGAGTGTCATGGTTTGGGGCTGCCAAATTTGGGGAGTTACAGTTCATTAAAGGAACCATGAATGCCAATATGTACTGTGACTTACTGAAGAGGAGCATGATTCCCTCTCTTCCGGGCCACAGGGCAGTTTTCCAACATGATAACAATCCCAAACACATCTCCAAGATGACCACTGTCTTGCTAAAGAAAATAATGGTAAAGATGCTGGACTTGCCAAGCATGTCTCTAGACATAAACCCTATTGAGCATCTGTGGGCCATCCTCAAACAGAAGGTGGAGGAGCACAAGGTCTCTAACATCCATCAGCTCCATGATGTCATCATGGAGGAGTGGAAGAGGATTCCAGGGGCTGCAAACTGTGCTCTAGTGATCTCTATGCCCAAGAAAGCTAAAGCAGTGTTGGGAAATAATGGTGACCCCTTATAATATTGCCATTTTTGGCACAATATGTCCATTTTCACTTAGGGGTGTATTCACTTATGTTGCCAGCAGTTTAGACATTGATGACTGTGTGTTGAGTTATTATGAGAGCACACCAGATTTACAGTGTTATATACGCTGTACACTGACTATTTTTCATTGTATCAAAGTGTCATATCTTCAGTGTTGGCCCATGAAAAGATATAAAACAATATTTGCAAAAATGTGCGGGGTGTATACACTTTTGGGAGATACTGTAACCAACTCTATTGATCAATTGATCATTAATTCAAATATATTCTTGCCACTCCATTAGGGATACTGAAGGTGTCAGAGTGTGTAGGACAGGTTCTGGACGGGGTCACCTTTATCGCAAGGGGTGGGAGTTACTCTGTACATAGGTGTATAGAACTTTTATAGGTAACAGAGGGATTCAACAATGATGTCCATTCATTTCTTGATGTTTACTGCTCCCCTACACTTTGAGTCTCTTGTTGGTAATAATCTTCTACACTTTTGTTCTTTTTTATCTTTTTAAGGTTAGGTTTTATGTTTACACCCTATTCACTCTGTTATTACAATAGCAATTGGTGCAAATTAAAACAAAGAAGATGCTTTTGCTTGGAAACTCTTCTAAATGAGCCATAGTTGTTTAGTCCTGTACAGGGGTGTAACTAGAGAAGCCTGGGCCCCAAAGCAAACTTTTGGATGGGCCCCACCCCCCCTCCCTCGCCCACCTCCCCAACCACGAACATTTACCAGGACATGCTGTTGGATAACGTAGATAAAACAAGGGGAAAATACCTCACCATACATCTCACTATCATACTGCTACCAAACAAACCCACTATACCAAAACCAATATTACCAATAACACTACTACATATGGACCTGGTTATACCGCCAGAACATGACCACAAAGTGACTGAATAATACCCCTACACTATTACTGATCAGTACACAAAGACCAATAATACCACCATATAGTGGTATATACTAGTGTGCACAGGTGCTATACAGACTGTATTTTACCCCCATACAGTGACCATATAGTGGTAGACACCAGTGTACACAGCCTGTGCAGACATAAGGGATTAAAGTGCAGTTACATCTTGTGACTCACAGGTGACGTTTCTCTGACGAGTTGTTGACTTTTCCTTTTTTTCTGCATCCGGTCCAGACCGCCATGATGATGTCTCCCGACCACTTGTCCCTGGAGATTTAGACACAAATATCTTAGAATCCTCACTTTTCCAGCACCTGCCCCCCCTGGCTATAAGGGGTCCATTTAGGCAGGCAGGGTTTAAATAGGCTATAGGGGGCCCCAGATAGGCCAGGTTTAGGTAGGCAATAGGGTCCCCATATAGGCAGGCAGGGTTTAGGTAGCTATAGGGCCCCATATAGATAGACAGGCAGGGTGTGGTGGCCAATTAGGACGCATGGCAGAGATAAGGAAGCTATACAAGTAGGCCGGGAATAGGGAACGCTATAGGGGCCCCATAGAGGCACATAGGGCTTAGGGTAGGTTATAGGGGCCCCATACAGGCAGGCAGGGCATCGGGTAGGCTTAAGGGGGCATATATATATGCAGGCAGGGCTTTGAGGAGGCTATAGAGACTATATATAGGCAGGCGGGGCTTTGGGGGCTATATATAGGCAGACAGAGCTATAAGGGCTAGATAGAGGCAGGCTGGCCTATTGTGGCCATATATATATGAAGGCAGGGCTATAGGGGCGAGATATAGGCAGGCAGGGCTATAAGGGGCTAACATATAGGCAGGCAGGGCTATAGGGACCAATATATAGGCAAGCAGGGCTATAGGGTCCAATATATAGTCAGGCAGAGCTATAGGGGCAAATATATAGGCAGGCAGGGCTATAGGGACAAATATATAGGCAGGCAAGGCTATAGGGGCCAATTTATAGGCAGGCAGGGCTTTAGGGGCCAATATATAGGCAGGCTGGGGGCTTCATTATTATAAAAAAAAAATAAGAATTCACTTTCTCACCTCGCTCCCTCGCAGCTCTGTCTCTCGCTCCCTTGCAGCTCGGCTCCCAGGCAGTCTGTGCTCGGCGCAGGCCGTGCGATGATGTGACGTCATCGCGCAGCCCACGTCAGCACTGTGGGCCGGCGCAGGCTGATTAGCAGAGTGGAGACGCTCTGTTAATACTGGCCAGTCCTGCTTTTGGGCGCTTGGGCCGGAGGGCCCGGGCATTCAGAGGTAGGAAGCGCCGGGCCCCACAGCTCCACGTGCGCCGGCAGTGAACTAGTATGTTCACTGCCGGCAGGCGCAGGAGCCGAACCACCGGGGTAGCAGACGCTCCCCTAAGCTGTTACGTCTGCTACCCCGGTAGTTACGCCCTTGGTCCTGTAGAGTCTATGAGCAGTGCATAGTCTTACAGTGAGTTAGCTGGGATTTCTACTTTAGGGAGAATCGTCAACTGTCTTGAGTGTTTTCCTCTTGTGCATTATCTTTCTCTCTGTTGAATGATGGACTTCACATTGTTTGGAAATGAACTGATGATAGGAGGGAGGTTTCTCTGGCCTCCATTTTTGGAATTTGCTCATTAAACAGATTTTATCAGGGAATGTGGGTGCTGCTAATATTAAAGGTATATAGTTATTTATCACTTAAAAAACTGCAACGTGATAGCACGGTGCCCATGGCAACCAGAGTCCAAATAATGATCGACTGTCTTGGTCTAAGATTTTTCATATTGCCCACAACAACCAATCAGAGATCTGCTTTCATTTTTTCAGGGCACTACATGAAATGAAAAGGGAGCTCTGATTGGTTGCTATGAGCAACAAAGAAAGTCTTAGACCCAGACAGTTTTCATACATGAGGCCCATAATTTTTTTAAGTAGCAATTATAAATTGTGGGTGCAAGGAGAAGCCTGTAAAAAAGAGGAGTGACCTAAAAAGTGGGGTGATCTGTAAAAAGGGACGGCAAACTTAGCCACAGCCCGGGGTGGTGAAAGTTCTAGCTACACCACTGGCCTAGATTTGTAAAATAAATAATTAAATGGTGGAATCTGGTGTGTGGTGTTGCTCATCAAAGATTATATTTACCTAATTTTTAGCTCTTCTAGTTTTTTTTTTTTTTTTTACAGTATAATGATAAAAATTAGGAGAGGGTATTTTGTTTTTCTCCGAACTTTCTAAGCACAGGTTCAGCTTTATTTATGCTGACTTCTGACATGTCTCACTGATAAAGATATATACAAGCAGAGTAGTTTATGACAGTATATTCAAAGCTTTGGTATCATTGCAACTATGGATATGTCATGTTGATTTAGTTATTTCATGTATATTAATAAATCATGTTTCTCTTACAGGAGCAGATGGAATAATCATTGCAGCAGTCTCCAAACCTTTCACAGTGAAAATTGCATTGGTAGCTGTATGACCGGTCTAGCTTGTCTCCACAGCGATTCTTACATGAGTTCTCACAGTCTACAAAAGGGAAACAAAAGAAAAAAAAAATTAACAAAAGTTTGTTTTGAGGTTGAGCAATTTCAGTGATCTTTTCCATAAATCTAGTGAAGATAGTAGGGTGCAGGTATTAATGCTGGTGAACTGTGGGAGTTTTGGACAGTGTCTCTTTGGTAGTATGCACCATATTTATTAACAGGTCACATATCCTGTCCTTGATTTTGCACACCCTGAAAACAATGGAGCAAATGGAATCAGGTACTGTATATCTAGAAACTTGGCAGGATGTGAACAAACAATATTTTTGCTGGAAGATGGCCGTAAGCGAACTGGACTTTATACTAATATTGTTTTTTCCCCATATCTCTGGCTCATTTTTGTGGCTATACATGCCTTTAGAGGTATCAGCCAAAAGTACAGGTAAATAGCTAGTCGTCTAGCTGTCATACGGTTGAAATGTTTTGTCTATGACTAGCTTATGTTAAAAAAAAGTCAGAGCTTGATAGTGTGATCCAATACAGATATAATTAATAACTCCACAAAAAAATGGGCTATAGTCCCAAGATCCAAATCCACACTTGTGGTATCCGAAATGGGGAATCAGGGCTTATTCTGAATTGTTTCACTAAGTCAACTATATAAGGACATTTGAAAGCTGTGACCAATAACCACCGGCCTGAAACACGTTAGCAGCATGTACCCATTTTTTATGGATTTTACTATTTTACAATAAGTTCTGCTACCTTTTATGCAGATGGAGTGTTAAAATATATTTTTTTTAAGTTTCCAAGTTTTCAAGAACTGAGCAGTCCACAGCCAGCTATCAACATCTTCGAAGATAAACCCGCTAAGATTGTCTACAAAGCAGTAATGTTGGACTATATATAATGTATAGGGAAATTATCCACCTTCTACATAATTTTTCTTTTTATTACCACGGGTAATGAACATCACTGTCATCACTCACCCAATACAGTGAGAAAGGTTTTTTTAGGGAAACTAATTCAAAATGGTAAACATGCTATTTACTTCCAGTCCTAGTTTACTGCTAACATGAACTGGAAAATATTGCAATCAGTCATAACACTAGAAACAACTGCTTACTATTGAAGGAAGGACATTTGAAGGAAGAAAAGGAAGAAAAGAAGTGAGTTTTTCGGATATTGAATATAGCCTAATGGGAACATCTGATTCGGACACCTCTTCCATTGAAAGATCCAGAGAAGTGGGAACGCCATATGCACAAAGAACAAGGGCGAAAGAGGATCAAAAACAAAAAACAACAAAAAACGGGGAAAGAGGAGGAAGAAAACACCGCTGCAAAGAAAAAGAAGATGGTGGGGAGGAAAAAAATGAACAAGGAAAAAACTGAAGATTATAGCAGTATTATTATATTGACTCCCACCATCCTAACTTTAAATGAATTAAATGTCATAAATAAAGGGTTAAACTTTTCTCCTACAGGGAATTTCCAGTTGTTTAATACCCTGTTGGATCTTAATCGTTTTGTTAGAGCCCTAACAGTTAAGCGTTTTTTTAGACAGGAAAATAAAGATTTTGAAGATAAGGAAAATGCATATGAACCTTCTTTGAAAGGGGAAAATACTAATGAATATGAGGGATTGATGTTTGATGAACAGCAGTCCCTCATGACATTAAAAGAGTTACAGGAGGGGGAAGTCGAATTAGATAGACAAGATGAGGTCCGTTATGTCACTAGTAACCCACAGTTTTACCCCCGCAAATCAAGAGTTGAGGCCATGGATACTTTTCAAACCGTTATGGAGAGAGATCTAAAAAAAGTTATAGATCACAGAAAAAATAAAAATCAGAAAGATTTAAATTTGACAAACCAGGAATACAAAGTGTTAAAAAGAACTGAAGGATAAAATTCTAATTATAAAAACGCCAACAAGGGGGGAACTACAGTGGTTATTTACCCTAATTTTAAAATTAGACAAATATCTCTTAGTCCTAGAAAAACAAAAAAACGTATTAGAAAGTTATCTATGGATCCCACGAAAACGATCAAAAAGTAAACTGGACAAAAAAAAAAAAAATTTTTTTTATTTTTTATTGAAATAGGGAGTAAGATAGGGGGGAGGTAATATGGAAAAACAGAATATATCAACTACTAAGGAAAATCCACAGCATGTCCCCATATTTTATGGGTCCCGAAAGTCCATAAAGGTTGATTTTCCTCCCCCTAACAGTGCGTCCCATTGTGTCCAGTGTCCAATAGTGTAACCAAGCTCCCCAAAATAAATGGGGTGGATTTGCCAATTTGCAATCTAATGTTCAAAAAACACCAGGATACTCTAAAGACAGTACTCAGGCAGTAATGGATACAATTTCAGAAATTCAAATGGTCGGAAAAATTTACATGGCTGAAGCCTAGATGTCTCCAATCTATAGCTCTAGAATCCCCCCCAAACATTAGTAAGAAAAGCGGTTAGTTTCATTTACAAAGCAGTGGTAATAAGAGGAACTGAAGTATATTTCTATTCGATTTTATAGGAATTTTATTTTGAACAACAACTACTTTAAGTTAATGAATCAAAACTACCTGCAATTACTACGAGCCCCTATGGGAGCTACCAGCATCCCCTTGCAATAGCCAACTTATTTAATTGTGCGTGGTGGGAGCAACCACGCCGGTATATAATGTTCATAACGACCTTTTTCCAGTAGAATTATATGGTGATGGCGGTATATGTACGATATCCTAATCGAGTTGGTCAGGAAACTACGTCCAATACCAACTTTGTTTAACTTTCTTAAATCGAATGATGTCAACTTGCGGTTCACATCCTCTTTTGATTCGCACAAAATGGCATTTTTGGACCTATGCTTAATAGGTGATAAGGTACAATCGAAAGTAGTCACTTCCCTATATAGAAAAAAAAATTGCGGTAATACCATCTTAAGAGCGGATAGCTGTCATCCAATGCACACGATTAACGCTATCCCTTATGGGGAATACTATAGGGTCACAAGATCATGTACAGAAGAGAAAGATCGTCAAATAGAAATACAAACAGTGGATAATAGATTACAAAATAGAGGATATACTAATAAACAACTAAAAATAGCAAGAAATAAAGTGGAAGGGTTAACACAGAATATGCTTCTATATAAAAATAAAGATAATAAGAAAAAACACAGTCATAAAAAAGGAACTGTATTCTCAACACCTTTTAGCAGAGATTTTGAGGCTATAAAAAAAGTTTTTACAAAAATATTAATATTCTGAGACAGGATAATCTACTGGCAGATATTATAGATGAAGCTGTTCATATGGTTGCTAGACGAAGCAGAACCATAGGTAATCTAATTTCTCCCAGCAAATTTCAAAATAAAAAAAATAGAAGTAATTGGCTGTCAGTAAAGGTTTTTTTTCCCTTGCAATAAAGCGCGATGCAGCATATGCAAATACTCTGTGAAAACAAATACATTTGGAAAGCAAAGTAACAAAGTTTATAATATAGATGATTTCATCAACTGCGATACCGACCATATTGTTTATGTGATACAATGTACTGTATGTGACCTGTTGTACATTGGAAGCAGTATCCGAAAACTCAAAGTGAGAATTGCTGAACATGTAACAAGCATAAAAAAGGGTTGCTCCACACATTCAGGAGCGGCCAAACATTTCATTGAACAGCATGCAGGTGCATTAGAAAGTTTCTGTTGCTATGCAATAGAAAAAGTGAATAAGTCATCTACGGGTAGGGATTGGCAACATATGTTGCGCATCAGAGAAGCCCGATGGATACACACTTTAGAAACCAGAGCACCAGGAGGTATGAACTTAAGAAACGATCTGGCATATATATACTAACAAATGTTTCTTCCTGCTTTCACTGTGCAACAGTAATAATACAATAAGATAGGATAGATAGCTGTATAGCTGCGCTCTATGATTATGTTTGTTTTTAATGATTTTAATGAGGAAATGACGTAAGTATGAGAGGCAATAGGACCTCCTACATTTTTCTTTCTCTTCCTCCCCTATATAAGATGGACTTTTATAACGAATGGTGTACTTTTCCGTGATCAAGGGCTAGTAACAGCCCGAAACGCGTTGGAGTGTGTGTACCCCCTGTTATGTTTCAATAAAATCTAAAGCAGCAAAAAGAATTTTGGCACGAAGTCCGCTGGTTCCTGTTGTACTTTCTTACTATTGTGTAGGTCTCCTTTGTGCCACCAAAACAGCTCTAACCCATCAAAACATATACTCCATAAAACTTGTGAAGATAAGATATTAGCAGGAGATCCTTTATCCTCTGTGAGTTGTAAGGTGGGACCTCAATAGACCGGTTTTGTTCAGCACAGATGTTTAATCAAATTGAGATCTAGGGAATTTGGAGGCCAATTTGACACTTTGAACTCTTGTCATGTTTCTCAAACCATTCCTAAACATATTTTGTAGTTTGACAGGATGCATTATCCTACTAAAAAAGCCACTGCTATATGCAGGTGTAGTTGGGTTGCAACCGTATGTAGTATTTGTGAAAGTAAAAGTTAAAAGTTTTCCAGCTAAAATCACACTGCCTATGTTAGCTTGATTTTTTCCCATAGCACATCCTAATGCAATCTCTTAAAAGAAATCTATCACCAATGTTTTTTTTTTTTTACTAATTAAAACAAGACACTGATCCATATTCATTTCTTCTTTTCAGATTGTAGATTTCTTAATTCAATTGTCTGTGTATGATTATGGGGGGCAGCCATATGCTTTTAACAGTATCTAGAGATATGCTTTAAAGCAGCTACAGGGACATAGGGGCCTGTGAACAGGAGCAGATCCATTGCCTTTTGTAGACATATCTGATACCTGAAAGAAAATCAGTTGAGTGAGGGGAAAGAGGAGAGCTTGATGCTGTCCACATATTGTGACTGGTCAGATCCTGTGTGTATCTATACCACATTGTATGTCAATTGTGCATCCCTGCCTGTGCTGATAATGAGGAGACTGCTGAAAAGCTTTCTCTACAGAGCAGGAAGTGTCATATTATTATAATGCCAAGTGGCCAAAATGAATACTGCAGGACTTTAAGATGTTTTTAAAATATTGAAAGTGATATGCAAAATTGAAAAAACAAACAAAAATTCTTAAAAAATGTGTTTAACATAAGAACAAGAGTTAAATAATAGGTCATTTTCTGACACATTCCGTTTAAGCAAGTGAGTAATGCACACACCCAAGCTAGACCAGGTCCCTTTCTCCACTTTCTTCATGTTATAGTTAGTGTTGAGCGATTACGTTGGCTATCGACATCGCGAGTGGGTCGATAATTCCGGCCATTCAACGACAAGATGATTCGATGGTCTACCTGATAGATTATCACCGATTGACCATTAAAGTCTATGGGAGAGCAACAACACCTTCCATTCTTACAACACCCAAACAGGGCTGGATAAGCTGGAATTAAAATCTCACAACAGACAAATGGATATGTGCTACATCTTTAGGCAACACACTTAGGTTATAAAAGGCCACAGAAAAAAAAATCACAGACCATTCACTATCCCGTTCTTGTACCACAAGCAGACCCTTAAACCTTCAAGACCCCAGATTTAAAAAAGTGCCGGAAAAATGATCTTTGAACCATACCATTTTAGTTTCACTGGACATAGACTATACCAGTCCTTGCCACACAATGAGCCCGGAACCTGCATTGACCCCCAGGTTAAAAAGTGCCGGAAAAAGGAAGTCTTTGAACCACCAATTTAGTTTCAACGGACATTGAATATACCTGTCCTGGGTCCACAGATGAGCCCCAAACCTGCATGACCCCCAGAATTAAAAAAAGTGCCGGAAAAAGGAGTCGTATTCACCACCTTTTATGTTTCACTGGACATATACTGTCCGTGACCTTGTGTAGCTCTTTCCCCTCCGTATGAGTGCGGACCAGATTGAGCTTCACTTGGAAATTCTGGTGTTTAACCTCCTGTTCCACCCCAGGTGCCTTTTTTCTGACATTCTTTTTCTACATTTACTCAACGTGCTGAGGAATTTCTCTGTATCTTTGTTCTCTGTTTGTGCTCCATTACCACCATGTCCTCTGAATAACCTACATCCTGTCAAGTTGTCCTTGTACCTCCCTTGTAACAATTCAGAGGAATTTTTTTTACCACTATTTGTACATCAATTTTATTACTATTTAATTCTAGAAAACACAATTTAAAAATAGATGGAATCCCCCATGTCTTTGTTCCTCTTTTTATAAATGTAATAAATGGATTGTCTCAATAAAGGATTGAAAGCTATGGTAAAATCTTGCAAAACAAGTCCATTTTGCAATATGTTTCCCCATTAACATGTCCTACCTATTCCTGTTTCTGACATACCATCACCCTTCCTGAGCCACCCTTGACAATTGTGAAGAACAAATGGACCTGTTAGAAACAACATTTTTTAGCAATATGACCTTAGTCCTAGCATGCATGTCACAGCAAAAATCCCCAAAAATTCAAAGCATGACAACCCTTTGAGCCACTTTGGACAATTGTGAAGAACAAAGTCGTTAGAAACAACATTTTTTTTATAATAATGACCTGTAGTTTAGCTGCATGTCACAGTCAAAATGCTCACGCAAAAAAATTCGAAAGCATGACCCTTGAGAGCCACTTGGACAATTGTGAAGAACAAATGTCTGTTAGAAACACGACATTTTTTTAGAATAGGAACTGTAGTATAGCTGCATATCAAAGCAGCATAACCCAAAAAATTTAAATATGACTTCTCAACCACTTAAAAATTGTGATGGAGGAAATGCCACTTATAAGCCACATTCTCTGTTCCAAAGGACCATATTATTGGCTGGTATCTCACAGCAACATGACCCCAAAAAAATTATAAATAAGACTTCCATCCACTATTAAAAATGTGAGGGAGAAATTCAACTTAAAATCCACAATTCTATTCCAAATGACACATGATAATTTGCTGTATCGCACAACAACATGAACCCCAAAACTTTATAAAAATGACTTCTCAGCCACTATAAAAAATAGGTGAAGGGAGAAATGTCACTTAAAAGCCAATTTCTGTTCCAAAGGACCATGATAAATTGCCTGCATCTCACCGCAACATTAACCCAAAAAATTATAAAAAAGACTTCTCAGCCACTATTTAAAAATTGTGATTTGGAAAAAATTCCATTTAAAGAAGCCACTTTTTTCTGTCCAAAAGAACAAAAATTATAGCTTATCCCCACAGAAACCCATACCTCAAACTAAAAGACAATGCGAAAACTTCAAAAGATAAAGTGAAAAATTTAGAATACGGTGTTGCATAAAACCTTTTTCTTTTTACATCTCCTCAAGAAAAAACCAGCAAAATGAACTTTGGAACCGAGAAAAAAAATTTGGGCATAAAAAATTTATCTTTTTAAAAAAAAAGTTTTCAAAGAACCTTTTCCCTTTAAAGGGGGGAAAAAAATTTGAAGAAAGCCCGGGCAACAAAACCGGTGCCCCTGGGAAAATGGGGCCACAAACATCATCAGAGACCCATGCCTGATTCATCGGGATGAAAAGTCAAACGATCCACATTATCTGGGGGAAACCCGGGAGGGCTTTTTGTTTTGTAATATTTCCTCCAGCTTTTCAAAGGTCCATTTCAGATATGACGCTGGCTGCGGGGCAGGACAAAAACCTCTAGGGCGGGCGACGAGCTCGGGCCATTCATCCTTTTTGGAAAAACCCCAGAAGTCTTTTGGGGCCCGAACACAACAAAAACATGGGTTGTTAAACCCGCAGATAGCCCGTGCCCCAAAGATCTAAGTTTGGCCCTCTGTGTGTTGGGTTTGGGTGTGCCCGCATTGCATGCGTTGGTGAGGGGGTTAAAAAAAATTGGCCAGGGGCCCCCATTAGGCTCTGCCACCTTCCCGGGCTGCTGCCGTTTATTTCATTTGGGCACTGTTGTCACGTCGCTAATTTTTTTCCACCATGCATTTGAGGAACGGGGAACCCACAC
>JAODAL010075621.1:0-13921 GCA_025379985.1 Phyllomedusa bahiana | reverse complement strand
AACAAATTTTGAAAAAGATTACTTATCCTAGTAATGGGAGAGAATTTTGTTCCTTACATTCTGGCCCATCAGGCCAAAAAGTGCCCAAGTAATCATCCAGAAAGCTTCTCTACCCCTTAATTTGGTCATGATATCACCTCCCCGTTTAGTGAGAACTTACCCTCCCTATAGCGAACGCTGAAAGAACTTATTTCCAGACTGATGTACATTAATAAAATGTTTCGCTGCGTTTGAAATTGTACGGGACCCTGGGTTACTGATATAGTTGAGATGTTCACATACTCTAATTTAAAATTTTCTCGATGTAGAACCTACATAATATAAGTTACAATGAGTACAAACAATTAAATAACCGCAGTGGTGTTACAATTTAAATATTGATTAATCATGAATGATTTGCCATGTACCGAAAATTGTTTTGTAACTTTAACAAATTGACACGTTTTACACGGGAATGACCCACACTTGTAGAATCCCTTATGTGCAAGCCACGTGGACCGAGATATCCCTGATAGGATTGCCCCTACTTTTTTCCTATCTCCTAACGTTGACGGACGTCGAGTAACAATCTGACAGCCTTGTTCCAAAATTTTAGATGAAAACATCATCATTCCTTCAGGACTGGGATGTATTTTTTAAAGTGATTGTTTAATCTGTGATGTATGTATACTGTCTTCGATTACAATGGTGGGTACATTTTTTTGTATAGATTTTTTACTTTTAGATGGCATAAGTAGTTGAGATCTTGTTTTTTTTATCCACAATGGTTTGGGCTCTATTTAATACCCAATTAGGATATCCCCGGGCCCGCAATCGTTTACAGATATTAATTTCGCCTCATTTAAAAAAATCCGTTATATTTGAGCAATTTCTTTTGGCCCTAGTTAGTTTCCTACCGGAATGGAGATCCGGGTATGTTTCGGATGTCCACTAGGGGTAGTGTAATGTGGTTTTTTTTTTTTCTCGTGTGTAGTTTGTATAGTTTTATTTTATATTTAGAGTAAAACGTGTCAATTTGTTAAAGTTACAAACCAATTTTCGGTACATGGCAAATCATTCATGATTAATCAATATTTAAATTGTAACACCGCTGCGGTTATTTATTTAATTGTTTGTACTCATTGTAACTTATATTATGTAGGTTCTACATCGAGAAAATTTAAAATTAGAGTATGTGAACAGCTCAACTATATCAGTAACCCAGGGTCCCGTACAATTTCAAATGCAGCGAAACATTTTATTAATGTACATCAGTCTGGAAATAAGTTCTTTCAGGCGTTCGCTATAGAGAGGGTATGTCTCACTAAACGGGGAGGTGATATCATGACCAAATTAAGGGATAGAGAAGCTTTCTGGATGATTACGTTGGGCACTTTATGGCCCGATGGCCTGAATGTAAGGAACGAAGTTCTCTACCATTACTAGGATAGAGTATATCTTTGCAATATATTTTTCAGATTTCCTCATGTTGTATACAGCAACGTAAATTAATATATATATATATTTTTTTTCTTTCATTCTTAGATATGGTAATAATATGCTCTGCTATTTCAATAATTATCTTTCTATATTTATATAAATACTCATGTCTGAATTGAAATATTTGATTTGCATAGTAGGTATAATAAGTGATGGAGGGTTATATTTGCATCATATTGTAATACATGTATATGTAGGAGAAATAAAATGTGTTTTTATTATGTATTTTTCTTAATTTCCACCCTCGGTTTCTTGCAGATTGGATGCGTTTCACATTTGTTTGTTTCACCTCTATGATCATGTAGTGGCATATGTTTATTAGCCAGTGGTCTGTGATATGGTATATTGGATACTTAATGAAATGTTTGTAAGCTTTATCTTCAAATGGGTGATAAGGATGTCTCTATATATAAACCGGTGAGTTTTGAATACATTCCATTTGTGCTTACATTGGGACATATCCATGCATATGTTTATCATCTTCAACCTCAACACTAGTTTGTTTGTGTTTTTTTTTTTTTTTCCTGGCTGCTTTCAATTGTGGGAGCGGCATACTGTGATAGTATTCAGTGCTGACTATAATTATCTGGTGTAGACATTTATTTATAGTGGGGAGCTAAAGTGCCCATTATCAATATAAGGTGGTTGGTCGGCCGAAGTTATATTGTCTTCACTAGTTTGGGCGCTTGTGCTTTATGTTGCCATAGTGACGATTTAGTGCGCAAATGCAGAGCCGCGATGATAGCTAGGATGATCACGTGATCCGGGGACTTCCGTTTGCATGGACGCATGCGCCAGCGTTCCTCACATGTTGAGAGGTTTTTGCCATCATGGAGTTAAAGGCATTCATGTTTCTGGTCGTGGAGGTGTGGCGATGGGGTGGAACGCATCCAGTCAGGTAGGAGTACCGATTAGAGTTAGTAATTGCACATTCTATATATATGCACAGATAGATTCTATATGCATGCTATGAGTAAGGGGTAGCGTGGTCTCCCCGAAACGCGTCAGCTTACCTTGTGCTGCTACTACATGCTTTTTTAATGGATTGCCAATAAAGTATGGACTTTTAACTTCACTTTGGATGTGCTGGATCAATCTACCACTATTTGGATCTTAGAAGCTGGGCGGATCCGTGCAACTCCATGCTGGAGAGTGGTGAGCTGGCCTACTTGCTTGTGTGATTGTACAGACTGGTCTAGTTCTTCTGAGCCCCCATAAAAGAAACACATGGTCCTCATATCTGAGCCGTGTTATTATGTGCCCAGAAAGTGACAACTGGACACTGACTGTGCTCACAATGCAGAATAGATTTGTGTAACTTGGAGCTGCCGGAGACCCCATCAAAGTAATATTCAGTCCCAAACCCGAAATAGTTCTTTGTCAGTATCGGATCCAACAAGTTCATAAAAAATGAGGTTAGGGGGTATGCCAGCCCTTCCAAACTCACTCCACTGTGCTCTCCACTCAGTACTCTCTCTCTCTCTTGCTCTCTCTCTACCTATCTATCTTTCTTTCTATTTATCTCTGAGGACCTGACACATTGATGCAATGTAAAGTAGTCAGTGTACAGCTTGTATCACAATGTAAATTTGGTGCCCTCAGAATAATTCACAGCCATTGATGTCTAACTCACTGGCAACAAACCTCAGCAGACCCCTTAGTGACAATGGACAAACTGTGCCCAATTTGCCATTACAAGCCACGAACTCATGTGTTAAAAAGTCCCAAGTGTGATTGGGGAGCAGTGTTACATTTCATGTTATCGCTCTCATATTGTCTCATTTTGGTCCCTGGAAGTTGAGCATGGCCCCTCATGGCAAAGAACTGTCTGACGATCTGAAAAAAATAATTGTTGCTCTATATAAAGATGCCAAGGCTGTAAGAAAATTGCCAACACATTGAAAATGAGGTGCAGCAGGTGACCAAAACCACACAGTGGTTTACCAAGACAGGTTCCACGCACAACAGGCCTCACAATGGTCAGCCACAGAAGTTGAGTGCACTTGCTCAGCGTCCTATCCAGATGCTGCAGATGGGTGGGGTGTCAGCCTGTCAGTGCTCAGAACAAAAGCCGTGCACTAAACCAAATTGGTGTGCATGGCTGTCGTCCCAAAAAGAAGCCTCTTGCCGGTTGTGTTTAGCTACAGTTTATTGAGGAAACCATGAATGCCAACATGTACTGTGACATCCTGAAGCAGAGCATGATCCCCTCCCTTCTGGGCCGCAGGGCAGTATCCAACATGATAACGACCCTAAACACCTCCATGACCACCACTGCCATGCTGAAGAGACTGAGGGTAAAGGTGCTGGACTGGCCAAGCATGTCTCCAGACTTAAACCCTATTGAGCATCTGTGGGGCCTCCTCACGTGGAAGGTGGAGACGCGCAAGGTCTCTACCACCCCCCGCTCCGTGATTCGTCATGGAGGAGGGAAGAGGATTCCAGTGGCTGCAACCTGTGAAGGTCTAGTGACATCCAGGCCCAAGAGAGTTAAGACAGTGCTGGAAAATAGTGGGGGCCACACAAAATATTGACACTTTGGGCACAATTTGTCCCTTTTTACTTTATATTGTAAAGCCACTGGAAGGTTCTATGTGATGATTTTTCATGTACTCACTTTTGTCGCCAGCTGTTAGACATTGATGTCTGTGTTGAGTTATTTTGAGGGCACCACATTCCCTGTGTATACAAACTGTACACTGACTACATTACATTGTGTCAAAGTGTCAGATCTTCAGTGTTGTCCCATGAAAAGATATAACACAATATTTACAAATATGTGAGGGGTGTACTTTTATGTTTTGTATTTGGATGTGTATATTTATAGATAGATATTGCAGTCATTGTACTGGGAGAAGAACTCGGCCCTTAAATGACTTCATTATCTGTTCCAGTCTCTGTCCTGGGACGGGGTATCCACTATAGTGTAGGTATATATATGTACAGAGTAGAGGTGTATATAGAGTGTGATCTTGCTCTTAATCCTCCTCGCCTTCTTCAGGTTCCTCAGGTCCAGGACTCTCACAGCTAAAGACAATGGTCCTTTTCATCAATGACCCCCCAAGGATGGATGAGGACGGAGACCTCAGGGCCACCAGGATATTAGACCTCACCCTGGAGATCATCTACTTGGTAACTGGAGAGGTGAGAGTCTCACATTACCTCGCTCTTCTCTCTATCAGTAACAGGTGAATGATGGGAAAGGTGCGGGGTTCTTAGAATCTATGTAGTGATCAGTGTTTCCCCATACACAGGATTACACAGTAGTGAAGAAGTCGTCTGGGGAGTGTGTGGCCCCCCGTGTGTCAGGAGGACGGAGCAGCACCCAGAGCCCCGAGCCTCCATCTCACTCATTGATACAGTGGATCCTAGAACTGACCACCAAGATCACTGAGCTGCTGACTGGAGAGGTGACTGGGAATGCTGGGACATTATATATCACACAGGGCATGATGGGTCTGGATGGTGAGAGGAATGCTGGGACATTATACATAACACAGGGGATAATGGGTCTGGATGATGAGAGGTGAGAGAATGCTGGGACATTATACATAACACAGGGGGTGATGGGTCTGGATGATGAGGAGAGGTGAGGGGAATGCTGGGACATTATACATAACACGGGATGATGTGTCTGGATGATGGTGAGAGGAATGCTGGGACATTATACATAACACAGGGGATGATGGGTCTGGATGATGATGAGAGGTGAGAGGAATGCTGGGACATTATACATAACACAGGGGATGATGGGTCAGGAAGATGAAGGGTCCTTGTGTTGTGAGGTTCCTATAAGGTGTCAGGATGTCGCTGTCTATGTCTCCATGGAGGAGTGGGAGTACATAGAAGGACACAGGGATCTGTACCGGGAGGTCATGATGGAGGATCCCCGGCCGCTGACCTCACAAGGTGAGAGGAGATAAGACACAGCAAAGAGTGTTGTCACCCAGAAACTAGTCTCTCCATCTCATCTTCTCATAGAATTGAAGTTGATGAGATGTACAGTATATGAAATATAGACAGTAATACCGCGGCTCATGTATCTGTCACCTTGTGCTCCCTACAGATGGATTCAGTAGGAGAAATCCAGGAGAGAGATGTCCCCGTCCTCTGTATTCCCAGGACTGCCCAGAGGGAAAAGTCCCAGAGAATCATCAGGTAGAGGGAGCGGAAGTCTCCTCTAAATATGACCCGAATGGAACAACCTGCACTTATTTTCACTGGTTTTGTCTCTTTTGGGGAAAATCTGATTGATATTAAGGTTGAGGATGAAGCAGAAGAGATGGACGTCCCAGGGAATCCTCAGGTAGATGAGCCCTATACACAATCTGTATACGGGGTGTGGGCCTCCTGCAGTCACAGATGGGCTCATAGATATTTGGGGGTCTCTTATTCGATTGTCTGCTGTACTGAATTGTTCCAATGTTTTCATCAGGGTGAAGATCTGACTGATACTGAAGTGGATGGCTGAAGAAGAGAAGATGAGGAGCGATGAGCCGAGCATGAGTGACGTGAAGGAGGAGATCCCAGAAGATGTGACCACAGGTGAGTAGTAATGAATCCAGAGGTTTCTTCAGTGATCCTGTGTTATACCTGGTGCGGTGCCTTAGGAGGTGACTTCTTTCCAAGGCGTTCTATGGGTCCTGCCGTACATGAGGCTTAGGATCAGGCTTTGGAGTTCACCTGCAGGGATCTGAGGACACTTGGTATATCCACTTTAGCCCCACAGTCACACAAGTGTCACTTAATAGAGTTCTGGAGGCAAAAAAGGGAAAATCTATTTAATCTTTTACTGTCCCCATCCTGGATGGGGACGGTAAAAATTGACACTTTTGCAATTTTTTTGTATTACCTTACTCATTAAATATAGCAGCTATTAGCTTGGCTGTATGTGTCTAGAGCTCTTTCTGCAGCCTGGGGTCGGACCACACCCCCTGTCCTATAAATGGCTGCCTGATATTTAGGTCAGCCCTGGTTGGGACATACCCTCTGTGCAGGATGTCCCCTGTGCTGTGAGTGGCTGCCTGCACTCTCTGTGCTCACTCCCCTCTGAACTGTGGAAAAATGAAACTGAAACTGGCTCTCCCAGCTTTCTGTGCTAGGTGTTGGCTGTGTAATAAAGGCTGCCTGAGGTCTCTATGCTCCTCTCCCAGTGATAAATCTATGTGAAGGATCTGGGCAATTACTGATTCTCTAGCTTTTAGATTCACTCTGCCCACCATTATAACACAGACTATACACTCTGCTCCCCTTCTACCTCCTGCCTGATAACGGGAGGGGGGAAGGCAGTGCATTTCTCACATTTGTATCATCATTTCAGGCTGTATTTATAACTCTTAACAGCAATGCAGGTGTTCTGGTTACAAGGAGCTTGAGGCATGAGAACTGACCATTGGAGGAGGTCTGCAGATCTGTCACATCATCATTCTGTGTGAGCATGGGAAGGAAGAAGATGTCACCACTCTTCAGTGAGGAAAGACCTACCTATTAGGAGAGAGACATGCCTATTGCGAGGAGAGACCTGTCAGATTTTTGAGCTTTTTCTGCTTACACTAAAACTTAGCTTTTAATAATAACTATTAAAATTACGTCAAAAATAATACATTAGAAATTACACAATATCAAGGGACCCCAAGGAGAACAAATTCTGAACAAGAAAAGTTCCTATTGGTCACCACAAGAATATGGAACCTATAATGTCCCTAGTCTGCCTGTAGCCCTAGGGATAGTACTCCGCAGGAGCAGCGTCCCAAAAAGGACGGTCCCACACTGGAACTCCTAAGCTAAATGTCCCTATAATCAGGGAATATACATATAAGGAGACCAATCAAAAAAAACAATCCAGGAGTACAAATACCAACCTCTGTACACTCACCGGCCACTTTATTAGGTACACCATGCTAGTAACGGGTTGGACCCCCTTTTGCCTTCAGAACTGCCTCAATTCTTCATGGCATAGATTCAACAAGGTGCTGGAGAAGCGATTCCTATGAGATTTTGGTCCATATTGACATGATGACATCACACAGTTGCCGCAGATTTGTCGGCTGCACATCCATGATGCGAATCTCCCGTTCCACCACATCCCAAAGATGCTCTATTGGATTGAGATCTGGTGACTGTGGAGGCCATTTGAGTACAGTGAACTCATTGTCATGTTCAAGAAACCAGTCTGAGATGATTCCAGCTTTATGACATGGCGCATTATCCTGCTGAAAGTAGCCATCAGATGTTGGGTACATTGTGGTCATAAAGGGATGGACATGGTCAGCAACAATATCAGGATCTTGTCGGAGCAATCCCCAGTACTTCGTGAGGATCTCTCTTATGGATTTTGACTTACAGTCAAACGTCCCAATAATTCTTTATACTCACGGTTTTCCCCTCCTCACTATTCCTTTTTGGTATCAAGAGATCTCGACGTTTTTGCCCCCACGCATAATTAATATCCCTTTCCTAAAATTTTTTTTTGGGGTTTCCCCCTTTCTCAAAAACCGAGCATGTAGATCACTAGATTTTAAACAAATGTCTCAAAACAGAACATTTCTTTGAACCCGAAGGGAAAAACCCCCCCTGGGGCCCCCCCTCCTAATGGCTAGGGTGGGAGCTGCCCATTTTAAAAACTGTTTGTGGCGTTTTTTTCAGAAAAGACAAGATCCCACAAATCCTTATAGTAAACGATTTTTTTCCAAATTTTCCCCTTTTTAACATAAAGAAAGGGCGGAGTTGAGGGTAGGCTGGTTTTTAAAAATCACTTTTGGGGGTATTAAAAAAGACTGTTGGCCCCGAAGAAGACCCCTAGGCTTTTCAAATGGGCGCTTGTAAGTTCTGCAAAAAATGTGGGACAAACTAAAGAATTTGAGAGTGCAGGACACGGAGAAATTTCAGATCAAGCATTTTTATCAACTGCACCACTATGGAATGTCCTCACTACTGTCCCTGCCCTTTAAACTATGTGGGGAAAACACCGTAGGGAACTAAGGAGACGCATTGGGGAACATCTCAGCGACATAAGGAGGAAAATCGATACTCCTATAGCACGCCATATGAATGAGAAACATCAAGGCGCAGAAGGATTGATCAAATTTATTGGTATTGACCTCATCCCTCCTCCTGTACGTGGCGGTAATTGGGATAGATTGATCTTACAGCGCGAATGTCGCTAGATCTATAAAATGGATTGTGTGTTCCCTCATGGCCTTAATGAAAATATTTCCTTTGCGTGTTTCCTCTAATCACTTTTTTGTCTGGCTTCCTCTTCTGGCTTTTTTTTTTTTTCCCTCTTTTTGCCTCTCTTTCTGGTTTTATTCTGGCAAAATCTCTGTTTCAGTCAGTTTGTAAAGTACAGTATTGGCTTAGTGTTTTTCTTGCTACTACACTATTCTTTTAGATAGCGACATTCACTAGTACAGCGTGTCTTGTCTTTATGTACAACAATATAAATTTTGCACAGTATGTATTTTATTCTTAAGTACTACCTTAGGGAACCACTACCCTAATTCTTTTGAGCTAATTACACTCCCAGGGCCGAGTTTGGGCGCTGTGATTCAATATAGGATTAATTATTTTGTTGACGTATGAACAGCGTTCCATAATCTATTCTATACAGGCCATGCTGGATTCATTGTTATGACATTTAATGTAGCCGGCGGTAGTGCTGAGGAGACAGCGACGCTAAAGCTTGGCGCATCGCAACTTCTTTGTCTGTGACGTTCTTGCTCTGCGTGTCATGTGTTGGATTCTAGTGTTGCCGCGTTTGGCGTGTTATTCCGGGACGCGGCGCACGGCGTTCGCGGGGACGCCGTTGTGTGCTTCATATGGTAAACTGTTTTTATTAGCATAATGGTATATCATACTTACAGATGCTCTGCTATAGCTATTTAGAATAGTTCCTTCCTCCTACTGGTTAACTTGTTTGGAGGTGGGACTTGGTGTGTATTTAAGGTGGACCTTTATACTGAACAGGTGGGTCACTAATGAGAGGCACCTCTCTCATGGAGGATACACTAACCTCTGCCTCGTGTATTTTTGCTATACCCATGATGAACTCTGCGTCTACAGAGGGAAACGCGTTTGGGTACAGTAGGTGGGATCTTTCTAGTTATTGTTTGCATTGATAATGATCCTATCTACAGAGGTTGGTATTTGTACTCCTGGATTGTTTTTGATTGGTCTCCTTAATGTTAGTTCCCTGATTGTAGGGACATTTAGTTAGGAGTCCAGTGTGGGACCGTCCTTTTGGGACGCTGCTCCTGCGGAGTACTATCCCTGGGGCACAGGCAGACTAGGGACATTATAGGTTATATTCTTTGGGCCCAAAAGGGAAACTTTTCTTGTTCAAAATTTGTTCCCTTTGGGGTCCCTTGTATTTTTATTTCAATTATTATTTTTACGTAATTTTAATAGTTATTTTTTAAAAAGCTAAGTTTTTAGTGGAAGATTTTCCTGTTCTATTTATGCTTTATGTTCCACTGTGGAATTCTGTTTTTTCAGAATTGGGGCTTTCCTTAATTTTTTTTTTTTTCTCTTACCCAGCTTTGGGTTTGTAAATTGTGTTGACATGCAAGGCTATGGGACCCAATTTGCTAGGATTTACAAGCTGCAGTGATGTTTACCAAACCCGGGGGGCCCCCAAAAACAGTGGGTTATAGAGGTGGGGGGTGACATCTGTTGCTCCCGGGCCCCTACACAGTAGGGTTTGCAAGGTGCAGTTACAGCCGTCTGCTCCAGGGCCAAATACTCAGTAGGGTAAGCAAATGCCGTGACTCGTCCTCCAGGGTCCCATACACAGTAGGGTTAGCAGAGGTGCGGTTACATCCGTCTGCTCCGGGGTCCCATACACAGTAGGGTAAGCAGAGGTGCAGTGACACCCATCTGCTCCAGGGCCCATACACAGTGGGTTAGCAGAGATGCAGTGACATCTGTTTGCTATGGGGCCCCCTACGTAGAAAGGAAGCAAGATATGTGACATCTGTCTGCCCTGGGCCCATATGCAGTAGGGTTACAGAGGGCAGTGAAAATCCATTTGACCAGGGCCTGTATGCAGGACTGTTTGCTGTTGTATCTAAATTGCCTTTATACTAACAATGGGGAAAGTTGCAGAAACCCTATAAACCCCTTAAAACCCTAGCAACCAGCCACCACGGGAAATTTCCCTTTTCTTTGTACATGATGTCAAAATTAGGAATGCCATAAAAGTGGTCTGCTTGACCCATTCTGGTTTTGCCTAAAAAACTTAAAGGGGGTTTTCCCGCTACAACACATACTCTAATGGGGGGAACGGTAAAAATAAGCATTTTTGAAATTGGGTTTGATTCCCTAAGCCACTTAGTATAGCGATCTGAGCTAATTTGTGCTCTGTAGCTATTTTGTGATTGGGCTGACTGACATTTCTTTCAGACGTTCAGACTCCCCAGGATGGGAACACCCCCTGTGCTGTGTTGGGGCTGTCTGACTTGCTTTTTCCCTCTGAGTGTTAAAATTGAAAGTAAACGAGTGCCTGGGATGTTTGTGTGTGTATAATAAGGGTTTTCAGCTTCGCTCTATGTAAAGGATTGGGCAATTACTGAGTTTCTAGTGTAGATTCACTCTTCCTTATATAACACAGTATACACTGTCCCCCCATTCCAATATAAAAAGCCTTATCCAGTCTGCAATACCTCCCGCCTATAACAGAGGTGAGAGGGGGAAAGGGAAAAGTGTCCTTTTCACATTTGTTTCATCATTTCAGGGGGTATTATAACTGCTCACAGCAAACAGGTGTTTGGTTACGGTAGCTGGGGCTGACAGCTCTGCAACCATAGGAAGCATGCAGGGGGTCTGCAAAAGGGTGTGACACCCACTCCCTTCCCCTGCTAACACAGAATGATGATGTCACAACCTTCAGTGAGGGAAGAATGTTCCTGGCAAGAGAGGGGGACACTACTGGGAGAAAAGATCGCCCCCCGGTTTTAAGCTGTAACAGAAGAAACAGCTCAAGTCTGCAAAAACTTCTAATGATAAAACCCCTTTAATAAAAGCTGTAGGAGTTTTCCCGCCTAAAAGGAATGTTTAAATTGTTTCTCTTTTGTGGTTTGAAAAGAAAAAAATTATTAAAACATTTTTAATTTTTAAAAAGAACAATTCGTAAGTCTCTGAAGGAAATTTTATTCTCACAGGTTATAAAGTAGAAGAAGATATCACACAGCACTGTTCAGGAGAAAACCACAATACCCTGAATGTACATCCAGGACGACAGAGTACAGGCCTGTCCTATAATCCCTCCTATGATGAGGAACCTTCTCCTGACCGACCACAGATGGTTACCACGAGTACAGTCCAAAGAGAAAGGAAAAGGTTTCCGTGTGGTCAATGTGGTAAACTGTTTACAAACTGCTCAAACCTTCTTACACACAGAAGAATTCACATCAGGGAGAAGCCATATTCATGTTTAGAATTTGGAAAATGCTTCACCCATAACTCAGGTCATAAAAAAGATGAGAAAAGTCACACAGGAAAGAAGCCTTTCTCATGCTCAGAATGTGGGAAATCTTTTACAATTAAATCAAATTTAGTTAGACATGAGAGAATTCACACAGGAGAGAAGCCTTTTTCATGTTCAGAATGTAGGAAATCTTTTACACGGATATCAAGTCTGGTTATACACAAGAGAATTCACACAGGAGAAAAGCCTTTTTCATGCTCAGAATGTGGGAAATCATTTACAACTAAAGCAGGTCTGACTACACACAAGAGAATTCACACAGGAGAGAAGCCTTTCTCATGCTCAGAATGTGGGAAATCTTTTACACAGATATCAAGTCTGCTTAAACATAAGAAAATTCATACGGGGAAGAAGCCTTTTTCTTGTTCAGAATGTGGGAAATATTTTCAAGAGAAATCAAGTCTTGTTACACACAAGAGAATTCACACAGGTGAGAAGCCTTTTTCATGTTCAGAATGTTGGAAAGCTTTTACAGAGAAATCGAGTCTGGTTAAACATGAGAGAATTCACACAGGAGAGAAGCCTTTTTTTTGTTCAGAATGTGGGAAATATTTTCAAGAGAAATCAAGTCTTGTTACACACAAAAGAATTCACACAGGAGAGAGACCTTTTTCATGTGCAGAATGTGGGAAATCTTTTACAAGTACATCACATCTCATTACACACAAAAGAATTCACACAGGAGAGAGACCTTTTTCATGTGCAGAATGTGGGAAATCTTTTACAGAGAAATCAAGTCTGGTTAAACATGAGAGAATTCACACAGGGGAGAAGCCTTATTTATGTTGTGAGTGTGGGAAATCTTTTACAATTAAAGCACATCTCAATACACACAAGAGAATTCACACAGGAGAGAAGCCTTTTTCCCCGTTCTGAATCTTGGAAATAAATCACACCTTATTGCACATAAGGGAATTCACACAGGAGGGAAAGTGTAATGTTCCGTGAGAGGGAAATGTACATAAAATTTAAACTCTGTTGAGAAAAGTTCCACAGAATGTGAAAAGGTTTTATTATTAAAGCAAACCTTTGATGTTCCAACACCAGAGATTGTTCCCGGATATTAACCAGCCAATAACAGTGTGTAAATTTTATTACAATGTACAGAACACGAGGGTTATCTAAGTTTAAACAACAATTGTTAATAATTCCCATATGGGGTATATTGCCAAAAACATCACTATCAAGGCATGTAGCAGCAATATTGCCGCTGCTCTCTTCCCTCATCTGGGTTTATCTATATTCCCCTGATGAACCCTGGTATGAGCAACAGGGGAAAACGCGTCGGGAAAATAGGAATTTTTTGTGGAATCAGATGAAGGTCGTATATGATTATCTTTATTTATGACTCATAATCCATTTTTCAATTGATCCACGATATAGGATGCATTGAGGAATCAGATGAAGCTTGAATGTGATTATTTTGATTTATGATCTATCTATTTCATCTGACTTGTGATACCTACTGGTGTATGATGGTGGTGATTTGTCTGGATTTTGGCCTTTGGATTTATAGTTAACTGATATATATTCTATTTAGTTGCTCCCACATATTATCTTTGGTGTATAATTATCTCATAAAAGGATTTAATGGAATATTAATAGGGTGAGCCTCCCTGCGGTAGGGCCGACCCTTTTGGGACGACTACCCTGCCTGAATTAGGTTCATTGTAGGGCCTTTGAAGGACAGTCATTACACCATCTTTATATTGTACTTACAGTGGTGATTATGCTGCATATGAAGGTTTTTAAGTTATTTTCATTTTATAAGGCTTAAATAAAAGTTATATTTTAGATTTGGAGTTTGTAGGTTAGATTGCAGTGATTTTTATTTCCAAACTCTGACTGTCCAATTTAAGTAATTTTTCAGTGATTTTTCAAAAACATCAAATTACCAATGTAAATCTCTGACCGCACTATAATAAATAGAAATAAAATAGCGTGCCTTTTTTTCCTTTT
>JAODAL010075620.1:0-13922 GCA_025379985.1 Phyllomedusa bahiana | reverse complement strand
ATCCTTTTTGGCCTTTGAACAGAAAGTGGTTCAAAGTGGCATTTCTCCCTCACAATTTTTAAAGGGGCTGAGAAGTCTTTTTATAATTTTTTTGGGTATGTGCTTTGAAAATTTTCAGGCCCAAAAAAACAAGGGTTTTTCCCAAAATTTTTTTATATTTAAAAAAAAATTTTTTTTTGTTTCAAACAGAATTTTTTCTTAAATTTGCCCAAATGGCCCCAAGGGGTCTGTTTGAATTTTTGGGGGCTTTTGCTGGACATGCGTATATAAGGCCCTTTCTAAAAAAATGTTGTTTTAACAGAATTTGTTTTAAAAATTGTAAAAGAGTGGCTCAAGGGTGATGGTGTGTCAAAAACGGAATGGTAGGACATTTATGGGGACAATATTGCAAAATGATTTTTTGAAAGATCTTTAAAAGCTATAAACCCCTGTTTTGAGACAACCTTTAATAAATAAAAAAAGAGAAAAAAAGCATGGGGATTCCATCCTATTTTAAAATGTGTTTTTAAAATTTAAAAGTACAAAAAAACTTGCATGTACAAAAATAGCTGTTAAAAAAACCCTCTAATTGTAAAAAAAGGGAAAGGTACAGGAAAACTTGACGATTAGGTTTTTTAGGGGGAAATGGGTAGGGAAAACAGGACAGAGAACAAAGTACAGAGACCATTTCCCCCAGCCGTTGAGTAAAATGAGAAAAAGAATGCCAAAATAAAGGGCCCCGGGTTGGTTAACCCCCAGGGATTTCCCAAGTGAAGCTCAATTGGTCCACACTCATACGGAGGGGGGCATGCGCTAACAGGTTATTGACTGTGTTCAGAGGAAAAGGCTGGAGGTTCTCACACTTCGCTTCCGCCTCTGCTTCAGCACAGGACAGTTTTTCGTTGCTGGCGTATCAGGGCATTTTAACCTGGTGTTAATAGATGACGGACTGCCAGCTGGGCTTTCACCGCACCCACTGTCAACTCGGCTGGGTCTTGCTGTGGCCCAGGGACAGGTATAGTCAATGTCCAGTTAAGTTCAACTTAAAATGGTGGTTTGAAAGACTCCTTTTTCTGGCACTTTTTAATGTGGGGGTCATGCAGGTTTGGGTCATAGCTGTGGCCCAGGACAGGTATAGTCAATGTCAGTGAAACTAAAATGGTGGTTGACAAGACTCCTTTTTCCGGCACTTTTTAAATTGGGGGTCATGCAGGTTTGGGGCTCTTCTGTGACCCAGGACAGGTATAGTCAATGTCAGTGAAACTAAAATGGTGGTTGAAAGGACTCCTTTTTCCGGCACTTTTTTAAATGTGGGGTCATGCCAGGTTGGGGGCTCATGCTGTGTTGGCCCAGGACAGGTATAGTCAATTTTGTCCAGTGAAACTTAATAAATGGGTGTTTGAAGACTCCTTTTTCCGGCACTTTTTAAATGTGGGCGTCTCATGCAGGTTTGGGGCTCATGCTGTGGCCGAGGACAGGTTAGTCAATGTCCAGTGAAACCTAATGGTTGTGTTGAAAGACTCCTTTTTTTCCGGCACTTTTTAAATGTGGTGGTCATGCAGGTTTGGGGCTCATGCTGAGGGCCCAGGAAGGTTTGTCAATGTCCAGTGAAAACTAAATATGGTGGTTGGAAAGACTCCTTTTTCTGGCACTTTTTAAATGTGGGCGGTCATGCAGGTTTGGGGCTCATGCTGTGACCCAGGAAGTATTGTCAATGTCAGTGATGATGAAACTAAAATGGTGGTTGAAAGACTCCTTTTTCCGCACTTTTTAAATGTGGGGTCATGCAGGTTTGGGCTCATGCTGTGGCCAGGAAGGTATAGTCAATGTCCAGTTCAACTAAAATGGTGGATTGATTTGAAAGACTCCTTTTGGCGCCACTTTTTTAAATGTGGGGGTCATTGCAGGTTTGGGGCTCATGCTGAGTCCCAGGACAGGTATAGACAATGTCCAGTGAAACTAAAAATGGTGTTGAAAGCTCTTTTTCCGGCACTTGTTTTAAAAGTGGTGGTCATGGAGGTTGGGGCTCATGCTGTGACCAGGACAGGTATAGTCAATGATCCAGAGTGAAACTAAAATGAGTGGTTGAAAGACTCCTTTTTCCGGCACTTTTTAAATGTGGGGTCATGCAGGTTTGGGGGCCTATTTGCGTGGCCCAGGACAGGTATAGTCATGTCCAGTTCAACTAAAAATGGTGTTGAAAGACTCCTTTTTGCGGCACTTTTTAATTGTGGGGGTCATGGCAGGTTTTGGGGCTACATGCTGTGGCCCAGGACAGGTTAAGTCCAACAAGTCCAGTGAAACTAAAATTGGTGGTTGAAAAGGAGTCCTTTTTCGGCACTTTTTAAATGTGGGGGTCATTGCAGGTTTGGGGCTCATGCTGTGACCCAGGAACAGGTTAGTCAATGTCAGTGAAACATAAAAATGGTTGGTTGAAAGGACTCCTTTTTCCGGCACTGTTAAATGTGGGGGTCTGCAGGTTTGGGGCTCATGCTGTGGCCAGGGACAGGTATATTCATGTCCAGAGAAACTAAAAATGGTGGTTGGATAAGACTCTTTTTCCGGCACTTTTTAAATGTGGGGTCATGCAGGTTTGGGGCTCATGCTGTTGCCCAGGTCAGGTTTCGTCAATGTCCAGTTATTCTAAAATGGTGGTTGAAATACTACTTTTTCCCGGCACTTTTAAATGTGGGGGTCATGCAGGTTTGGGGCTCATGCTGTGGCCCAGGACAGGTATAGTCAATGTCCAGTTCAAACTAAAATGGTGGTTGAAAGACTCTTTTTGCGGCACTTTTTAAATGTGGGGGTCATGAGGTTTGGGGTCATGCTGTGGCCCAGGACAGGTATAGTCAATGCCCAGTTCAACAAAATTTGGTGGTTGAAAGACCCCTTTTTGCGGCACTTTTTAAATGTGGGGGTCATGCAGGTTTGGGGCTCATGCTGCGTTCAGGACAGGGTATTCAATGCCCAGTTCAAGTAACATGAGGGTTTTCAAATCATACTGCCTTCTTGCACTTTTAATTTGGGGTGATGCAGGTTTAAGGGTCAGGTGTGGTACAAGACGGGGATAGTAAATGGTCTGTGACTTTTTTTCTGTGACTTTTATAACCTAAGTGTGTTGCCTAAGATGTAGCACGTATCCATTTGACTGTTGTGGATGTTAATTTCGCTTCTCCAGACTTGTTTGGGTGAAATAATAAAGGTGTTGTTGCTCTCCATAGACTTTAATGGTCATCGCGCATAATCGATGCTCACTATCGAGAACCTTATCGAAGCGGCCGACTATCGACTATCGATCGATCTCGATAGCCAAGCAATCGCTCAACATAGTCTTGAGGAACGAAAGTTTCTACATAAACATAGAAAGGGATTTTTACTGTAAGAGCAGTGGACTATGGAATTCTTGCCAGAGGGACTTGTCATGGTGAATTCAATAAACCGAGTTCAAAAAGGGTTTGGATGCATTTCTGAAGCGTAATAATATAACAAGTTAAAAGTGACTAGGATTCAGGAGAGGGGTCATTGATCCAGGGATTTTTCTGATTGCCAGATGGAGTCAGGAAGGAATTTTTCCCTAAAATGAGGACAAATTGGCTTCTACCTCATTGGGGGTTTTTTCCCTTTCCTCTGGATCAACACCTTAGCACAACAGGCTGAACTAGATGGACGACTTGTCTTTTTTTAGCCTTACAAACTATGAAGCTATGAAGTCATGTAGGAGAGGTATCCCTAGGTGCGAATTCTGCCTCTCCGTGTCTGACGATGCCAGTCGAGATCACGACCGCTTCCGGACTATCGTTTCTGGTGCTTGCCTTTCTGGACTCCGGTTCTGCCGGGAACTTCATCCATGCCGCCATGGTGTCCCAATACCACCTTCCGGTGGTTTGCCTGGAGAAACCGTTGGTGATATCTTCGGTCAGCGGGGAGCTCCTTGGTGACACCATTCAGTATATTACATGTCGGCCTACATCCAGGAGATTTTGCAGAAGGGCTTTATCCGTAAGTCCTCCTCACCTGCCGGAGCCGGTTTTTTCCTTCTGCAGAAGAAGGACGGTTCTCTCCGCCCCTGCATCGACTACCAGGGCCTTTACAAGATTATTGTTAAGAACCGTTTTCCTTTACCGTTAATCTCGGAACTCATTGATCGACTCCAAAGGGCCAAAGTGTTTTCTAAACTGGACCTACGGGGGGCGTACAACCTCATCAGGATTCGTGAGGGTGACGAGTGGAAGACTGCTTTCAACACCCGAGATGGGCTCATTGAATACCTGATGTGCCCTTCGGCCTGTGCAACGTCCCAGCAGTTTTTGTCAATGATATCTTCAGGGACTTACTTTATACCTGCGTCATCGTATACCTGGATGACATCCTGATATTTTCTCATGATCTTCGGACCCACCGGATTCAGGTGCGCCCGGTACTGCAGCGTCTGCGCAGTAACCGCCTGTATGCTAAGCTCGAAAAATGCGTGTTCCATCAGACTAGTCTGCCCTTTCTTGGGGTATATTGTCTCCGACGGAGGTCTGCAAATGGATCCTACTAAATTGTCGGCGGTCCTGCAGTGGCCACTTCCAGTCGGCCTTCGGGCCATACAATGTTTCCTGGGATTTGCCAACTATTCTCGGCAGTTCATTCCCCATTTTTCTACGTTGGTGGCTCCGATTGTGGCCCTGCCTAGGAAGAAAGCTAATCTGAGATGTTGGCCTCCAGCGGCTGAAAAAGCATTCAGAGAGTTAAAGTTTGCGTTCGCCTCCGCTCCCATCTTGTCACGCCCTGACCCTGAGAAGCCTTTTTCATTGGAGGTGGATGCATCTTCCATGGGTGCAGGGGCAGTACTCACTCAAAAGGGGCCTAAGGGGTAGACTCGCACTTGTGTTCTACTCCATAGAAGAACTATGCCATCAGGGATCAGGAGTTGCTTGCCATCAAGATGGCCCTGGAGGAATGGCGTCATCTCCTGGAGGGAGCTCGTCACCTCTTTGATGTCTACACGGACCACAAGAACCTCCAATATCTTGAGTCAGCTCAGTGCCTCAATCCTCGTCAAGCTCTTTTTTCCCTTTTCTTCTCTAGTGGCCTGGCATCCCGGCGCTCGGAGGTCGTATCAGTTGATTTCTCGCTTCTACTGGTGGCCAGACCTTGCCAAGGATACTAGAGAGTTCGTGGAAGCTTGTACCCGTGACATTACGCCACGCCACAGTCCGGCTGGCTTACTGCAACTCTTACCGACTCCTAGTACACCGTGGACTCATGTGGCGATGGACTTTATCACTGATCTCCCTCTGCCGGCATTACTGTGATTTGGGTAGTCACTTACCGTTTTTCCAGGATGTCTCACTTTGTTCCGTTGCCTGGTTTACCTTGCTCCTCGTCTCGCTACGCTTTTCTTCACGCACATTTTTCCGTCTGCACGGTCTGCCACGGCACATCGTCTCGGATCGAGGGGTCCAGTTTGTGTCTAGGTTTTGGCGAGCACTCCCGGTTACAGGTGAAGCTGGAGTTCTCCTCTGCGTACCATCCTCAGTCTAACGGCCTAGTGGAGAGAGTCAACCAAGTCTTGGGCAGTTATCTGCACCATTTTGTCTCGGCCCGTCAGGATGATTAATCCAGTTTGCTGCCGTGGGCCGAATTCTCGTACAACTCCCTGGACTCTGAGTCTTCTGGCGCGTCACCTTTCTATGTGGTTTATGGACGGCTTCCACGCCCACCCCTCCCTGTGTCCTCTTCCTCCGAGGTCCGTGGTGGTGCTGTGGTACAGGAAAATATTAGCCATTTGGGAGTAGGACTTGAGTCTCTACAGCGTGCAGCAGTTCGCATAAAGGTCAGGAGGACAAGAAGAGGAGACCACCCCGACTTTTGCTCCAGGAGACAAAGGGGTGGCTGTCGGCCAAAAAACATCGCCTCAAGTTACCAGCTAAAAAACTGGGCTCACGGTTCTTGGGGCCGTTCGAGATCTTGGAGCGTATTAATCCGGTGGCCTACAAGCTCCTACTTCCGCCCACCATGAGGATCCCTGATTCCTTCCATGTTTCCTTGTGAAACCCGTCGTCCTGAACCGGAGAATCGCCTCTCCGTCTCCTGAAGCAGAGGCCTCCAACATGTTTGCGGTGAAGGAGATCCTGGCCATGAAATCGATCAGAGGAAAACGCTATTTTCTCATCGACTGGGAG
Source organism: Phyllomedusa bahiana (assembly GCA_025379985.1). Classification (NCBI taxonomy): domain Eukaryota; kingdom Metazoa; phylum Chordata; class Amphibia; order Anura; family Hylidae; genus Phyllomedusa; species Phyllomedusa bahiana. The sequence goes on along the minus strand of JAODAL010075620.1, from coordinate 7,773 downwards.
GATTTCGGTCCAGAAGAGAGATCCTGGGAGCCGGAGGAGATAATTTTGGCCCGTGACCTCTTGTGAACGTTCCAGAGATCGAGAAGGAGGGGGAGGCCTAAGGGGGGGTACTGTCACAAGTGGCCCCGTGGCCCGACCTGCGGGGCGCACTTGGGTCCCTGCCGTCCCCCCCGTCTCGGGGACGGGTTGTGCCATGGTCCGTGCGTCGGGCCGCGGGCGCTCTCACTCCTCTTCACAGGAGTACTTACCCAACCACGCTCCTGCTTCCTCTGCCAGCCGGTGCGCTCGTTCACGCTCTTTAGCGCGCGTGCACACCGGCTCTCTCAAATTTAAAGGGACAGCGCGCCAGTAATTGGCTGATTGCCGGCCGCTGATCCTATATAAGTTGTGTGCTTCCAGCATGTTCTCGCCGGATCTTCAGTGCCTTTAACCTGTTGAGAAAGCGTTCCCAGTGCGTTTCTGTCTAGTCCGTGTTTCTGACCTTTTGGCTACATCTTTGAACACGAATCTACGCCGCCTGCCCTGACCTGTTGGCCTGACCTTGAGTTAGAGTTCGCCTCACGATTCAGTACCTCGCTGCGCCTCGGCAGCCGCCGCAAGCTAGTCACGCCAGGGGTAGCGACCTGGTAGGACTCCCGCCGCAGCAAGCCTATCCTGCCTTGCGGCAGACTACGTTGAGACCGGGACCTGCTTAGACTCTGCTCCCTGGCGTGGCCGCTACCATCGCTTGCGGTGGCCCAGAGGATCCACCTCCTGTGTCTTTACACTGTGAAGCTTAGGATATAGCCACATTAGAGAATTTTAGTTCTTATTTAGTTAGAGAGAGACTTGTAATGACTGTGTGCAGCTGCGGGGAGGGGGATGGGGTGGGAAAGGAGGGAGGATGATGATGTGTCCTGTCCTGAATTCGCATTGAGATAGCAATGTTTTTTTAACACTTTTCGGCCAGCAGACCTCCCAACTGAGGTGAAATTGTCCCTTTTGTTTTTGCAGTTCTATTGGTGTCTGTGATTCCCAGTTTGTCGCAAATAGCCCCCTTGTACTCAAATTGGGTTACAGATTTTATTGTAACTGGTGCCTGATTTCAGCATTGTAAAACCGCCATATCTCATCCGTAGAACTTTTAAATAGTTCTATTGTAGTCCGTGTGTCTCAGTTTGGCGCAAATAGCGCAATTGTACCCAAATTTGGTTACAGATATTTTATAGTAACTGGCACCTGTTGTCAGTGGTACCAAAACCGCCATATCTAATCCATATAACTTTTAAATAGTTCTATTGCACTCAGTGCGTCTCAGTTTGGCGCAGATAGTGCACTTGTAGCAAATTTGGTTACATATATTTTATAGTAACTGGTGTCTGTTGTCAGCATTGTAAAACCGCCATATCTCATCCGTATAACTGTTCAATAGTTGTATATTGCGCAAATAGCACACTTTTACGATAGTTTGTTGAAAACTATCAGTTGCTAGTCCTACTGGACTGAAGGAAGAACACTGTTGATTTGGTGTTACGGTTCTTCCACCAGACCACATTTCACAGATATTTGATAGAAACAATTCTGTTTCTAATCCTAGTTGGCCGTTGGAAATTAGAGGGATTTAAGAATACCTGTGATTTGCCATCTTTACAGTACAGTTTCTCAATAAGAGACTGTGAAAAACTCTATACATTTTAAATTTTTATCTTTCTGAACATGGAACAAACTACAGGTGGTAAGCGAGCAAAGAATGGTGTAGGACATGGAGCTAGAGGTACGAGAGAAGTTGCTCCTTCCACTGCTGCGGACAACACGCAAGCCAGCAAATCGTCAGTTGCAGGACCGTCAGGCCTGTCATCACTGGGTCGGTTCCCTGTGAATCTCATTAAAGAGCGTCGCCAATGTGTTCTTCATTGGTTAACGCAACCTGCATCCTTCGGCTTTACCTCCTCGTCCTCCCACTCAAGGCCATGAACGTCGTCATCATCATCGTCAGCATCCATCCAACCTGAAGCAAAGTCAGGCCAAATGTCAACTCGTGTACCCACCACTGTGGATAATCCATTTTCTGAAAGCCTTTTTGATGACACAATGTGGTGTGGGTCATAAGGCATTTCAAAAGATCAAGAGGCCAATGAGGATGATTTGGTCTGCTCTGACACCCAATCGCTGATGCCATCAGAGGAGGAGAAGGAAGCTGGTCAGTCGGCACAAATCCCGAGCGGTCGGCAAAGCCTTGCAGTGCCTGTACTTGTAGCCCTCAGCTCCAGGATGTAAAATGTCAGGACGAGGAAGTCACCTGTGATGATGATGATAATGATGATGATGATTACATTGCGGATCTAACTTGGTCTTTTCAGCAGAATTTGCTTGCGAGCGCTTCATCAGTGGACAAGGAGGAAGACGAAGGGGTAGTGTCAGTACAGTTCCAGCCTCAAAAAGGGAGAGGGCAGTCGCACAAGTCCGTTGAGATTATTCCGCCAGCCATGATCAGTGGTGGCAGCGGAACCACTGCTCCTCACTTATCGCCGTCTAAAAGGTCCAGGAACTCTGAAGCCTGGGCCTTTTTCGATCAAGCCTCAGATTCGCCCAGCGATGTCATATGCCGCATTTGCCATAAACGCATCAGTAGAGCGAAGAATCTTAAGTGTTTAACCACCACCAACATGTTAAGTCACATGCAGTAAATGCATGAGTTGAAATGGAGAGAACACTTGGCGGTAAAACGCCACACTGGTCCTGGGCTTCCAACCACTGTCACACCTTCTGTCTCCGCCTCCTTTTCCTCCACCACTTCCAAGACCAAGCGTTCTTCTGCTGTCCATGTCCCTCAGTAGCATGAGCAAGGATCCGCCTCCGCTTCAGCCTCCACCGTCGCCCGAGTACCACCAGCACCACCAGAGACACAGCCTACCCTTTCTCCTTCCACCAGTTTCACCTGCACGCCGTACAGCGGCCAGTTGGCAGCCACCCTTCCGTTTACCAGGGGGTGGGAGCAGAAGAAACATTTTAAACCCCAAACCATCCCAAAGCCAAACGCCTGTCGGCACTGCCAAGCTTTTGGCCTTGAAAATGTTGCCTTTCCGTCTGGTGGACACAGGTGGGTTCCGCCACATCATGGCCCTTGCCTGCCCCCAATATCAGATGCCGAGCAGGCATTTCTTTTCCCAAAAAGCCATCCCTGCACTGGCCAGCCACAAGTCATCTAAAATCTCCAGCGCGTTGTCTGCATCTGTGTCCGGCAAAGTCCATCTGACCACCGATACATGGACTATTAAGCACGCTTAAGGCCGCTATATATCTGTGACAGCTCACTGGGTGAGCTGGGTGGATGTCTCTGATGATGACGGCGGCTCTCCGGCTCGGCGCACACACTTCAAAACCGCAGGGATGGTGCAGGGTTCTTTCACCAAAGGTCCACGGGTAGCATCACGTGCCCAGAGAAACCAGGCCGTGTTGAAATTAATCTATCTTGGAGACCGTCAACACCCAGGTCAGGAGCTGTGGACGGCTCTGCGCAACGAGACCGAGTGGTAGCTGGGTGAAAAGAACCTTGTGTCAGGAGAGGTGGTGTGTGGTAATGGGCAAAATCTCCTGGCCGCCCTTAAGATTGTTAGGCTGGGGCACATCCCCTGCCTAGCACACGTCATGAACCTCGTCGTCCAGAAATTTTTAAAGTGCTACCCGGGTCTGAGGAAGGCTCGAGGTCTGAGCTCACACTTCCGCCATTCGCACCCTGCTTCGTCCCGGCTGGCTGCGTTTCAGCATCAGCTTGGCCTCCTCGTCAACCGTCTTTGTTGACGTGGCAACACACTGGAATTCCACCCTCCACATGTTGCAGCGATTGTGGCAGCAGCGTAATGCCATTACGCAACATGAAGTGGCGCATGGCCTGACAAGCAGCGGTGCGGACCTCGGGGTGTTGAGCCACCGAGAGTGGAGGCAGGTGAAAGAGCTCTGCACCATCCTTGCCAGTTTTGAAGAAGCCACCAAAATGGTCAGTGCGGACAATGCCCTTGTCAGCATGAGCATTGTGGTGATCTTAGTTCTGGAACAAGTGTTGAACACTCTGAAACAGCAGGTCCCACCAGCGATGGAGGAGGAGACAGACACAGAACCTTACTCTTTGTCGGATCCAGAAGGCCAGACAGTTTCACAACTTTGTCGGTCTTCGTTAGGCGGTGGTTCGGGTCCAGGGCTGGTGCAAGGCGATGCCGCAGCTCTCAGGGTACATCATCTGAGGCAAGTCAGGGCTGTGTTGAAGCTGAGGAGGAGGGAGCGGAGGAGGAGGTTGAAGTATGGCTGGACACTGACGTTACCGATGTCCCTGCCTTGGCATGGATTTGAGGTGGAGGAGGAAGACAAGGAAGATCAGTTTACTAGTGCCCCTCGATCCCGAGGCTTGAGAAATCAAGGCTCCATCTCTCACATGAGTGCTTGGATGCTCCATTTCCTCCAACACCCTCCCACCCTCCACGATCCCCAGTACAAAGCGAAACTCAGCACTTTCCTTCCATCCACCCAAATTCAGTGTAAAATGCAGGAATTGGAGACCGTGTTATTGATCAACTGGAGACATCTGTTGTGTCTGCTTCACGTTCTTCAAATGTCACGGTGGAACAACGTCAGCAACGTGACAGCAGTAGAGACCCAAGTTGCCGTAGCGGCAGCAGCAGCAAGCATTGTGGCAGAAGACAAATGGGTGACCTCTGGCAATCCTTATTTACCATGTAGTGCAGGGAACACATACGACACACCGGCTTAAAATCATGGTGCATGACTATTTGCGTGTCAACACCGATGTTTTTGGATATGTTCCGGACCCAACTGACTTCTGGGTATCCAAAATGGATGGATGGCCCGAGTTCGCTCGCCACGCCATAGAGATGTTGTCCTGCCCAGCAGCCAGGGTCATACCTCAGCGGACCTTCAGCACAGCTGGAGGATTCATAAACAAATGTTCCGGCTTTCCACTGACAATGTGGATCGTTTGACTTTCATCAAGATGAATCGGGCGTGGATCTCTGATGATGTTGTGGCCCTAGTTGCCGAGGTCACCAATTAGTTGCCGGTCTACTTCGCATTCTTCTTCCAAAAGAAATGGTCCTCTTGAATTTTTTTTTTTTAAATGATCATTTCTTATTGCAATGTTTATTCTGAGTGCCCAAAAGGTCATTTTGCTGGTTTTGCTGTTAGGAGACTGTAAAAGGCACCAATTGAACACGGTTTCATGAAAAAACTGTATTCCATTTGCTCACTTCTTCATGAAAATTTTAAGCACCGTCAATGGTTTTAGGGTCATGGTGCTGTGAGAAACGGCTATAATCAAGGTCCTTTGGAACAGAAATGTGGTTTCTATGTGGCATTTCTTCCTCATAATTTTTAGCAGTGGCTGAGAGGTCATTTAAAAAAAATTCTTTGGTCATGGTGCTATGAAATACAGCTATAATACAGGTCCTATTGTAAAAAAAATGTGGCTTCTAACAGGCATTTGTTCTTCACAATTGTCAACAGTGGCCGAAGGGTCATGTTTTGAATTTTGGGGGCATGGTGCTGTCAAAAACAGGAATAGGTAGGACACTGTTAAATGGACATTTTTTTGCAAAAAGTGACTTGTTTTTGCAAGATCTTTAACATAGCCAGCAATCCATGTAGTAAGACAACCTATTTAATACAATTAAAAAAAAAGAGAAACAAAGACGTGGTGGGATTCCACCCCTTTTTTAAAAATGTGTTTTCTAGAAATAAACTACAAAAAAATTTGGGCATGTTCAAATAGCTGATACAAATATTCCTTGATTTGTAAAAGGGGGGTTTACAGAAAACCATGATAAAAGACTTAAAACAGATTTTTTTTTTATTCACAGGACATGGAGTATGGAGCACATTCGTACCCTAAGAAGAGAGACATTTTTTCCTCAAGCACATTGAGTAAAATGAGAAAAAGAAAGTCAAGAAAAAGGCACCTGGGTGGAACAGGAGCGTCAAGCACCAGCGTTTCTAAGTGAAGCTCAATTGGTCCGCACTCATACGGAAGGGCAAGTGCTCTCGTAGAGGCAGAAGTTTCTCAAGCGCTACCCAGGTCTTGATTGTCTTCTGAGGAAGGATCGAGGTCTTAGCTCACACTTCCACCTCCGCACTCTGCTTCACCAAGACTGGTTTCGTTGCTGCGTCATAAGGGCATTTTTGCCGTGTTAATACATGACTGATGCCAGCCCTAACTCTCACCGCACAACCACTGTAAGTCCGGCCCTGCTAGCTGAACCTGTGTGTTAATAGATGACGGGCGCCAGCCCTGGCTCTCACCACACCCACTGTAAGTTCGGCCCTGCCAGCTTAATCTCCGTGATCCATGTTTACAGCCCCCCCCCCCCCTCCCTTGATCAGTACTTTCCTTCAACCCGCTTGACAGTAGAATGCAGGATTTTCAGACAGGCCGTTGACTATGGAGACATCTGTTTTTTTTTGCTTAAATTTCTAATGTCATGGTGGAACAATGTACAGTGAATGGCAAGAAAGCTCTAGCAGAGCAGTATTGGAAAAAGTTTTTTAATTAGTTTATTTCTTATTGGAAATTTTTGCTGAGTTCATAAGGGCCCTATACGGGTTTTTTGGGTCTGTGCGGTACAGGATATGGAGTCAATGCCATTTCACTAAAAACTGCTTCAAATAATACTTTTTTTTCACATTTTTAATTTTGGGCATCAGGGTTTGGGGGGATGTGTGGTAGGGAGGGGGTGGTCAATGTCCGTTAACTAAAATATTCAAATATATGCCCTTTGGGGACTTGGTAAATTTTGGGTTGGGGGTTTGGGGGCATGCTGGGTACAGGACATGGTAGTCCAAGTCCACTTCACTAAATTACTTGTTCAAAAAATATTTTCTTTGGGACTTTGTATTGTGGGGAGCAGGTTTTGGGGGCATGTGCGGTAGGACAGGGATAGCAAAGTCCGTTAACTAAAATCTGCTTCAAAAAATTTCTTTTTCCCGCATTTTTAATCGTGGTTACGGTTTGGGGGTCTTTCTGTGGGAAGGGCAAGTATAGTCATGTCCAGTTCAATAAAATAGCTTAAAAAAAAATTCCTTCCGGCATTTGGGAATCTGTGGGTCATGCGGTTTTGGGGTCATGCTGTGGTCAGGACGGGATAGTCATGTCCGTTTTAATCAAAGGGGTTCAAAAATACTTTTTTTGGACTTTTTTTAAACGTGATCATGCAGGTTTTGGGTCTGTGCGGTAAGGACAGGGTATCAATGTCAGTTCTACCAAATGGTGGTTTAAAGACTTTTCTTTGCCCCTTTTTTAAACTGTGGCATGCAGGTTTTTGGGTCATGCTGTGGTCAGGACAGGGTAGTCAATGTCCAGTTAATAAAAAATTTTTCAAATAATATTTCTTCCGGCACTTTGGGAATCTGGGGTCATGGGGGTTTTGGGGTCATGTGTGATCCCGGAAAGGGGTGTCAATGTCCTTTGAATAAAGGTGGTTCAAAGATATTTCTTCCTAGACTTTTTAATTTGTGGGTCATGCGGTTTGGGGTCAAAGTGGGTCAGGTTGGGTAGTCAATGTCCAGTTCAACTAAAATTTTTACTTTAAATTAAAATTGCCTTGGACTTTTTAACTTTGGATGCCGGTTTTGGGGTTTGCTGTGGTCCCGGGAAAGGGTAGTCAATGCCAGTTCTCTAAAAGGTGGTCAAAAATGTTTTTCGGGACTTTTTATTCTGAGGTTCTATCAAGGGCACCCTTTTTTGGTTTTTTGGGGCATGCGCTGTAAAAAAAAACCAAAAATAAAGGTTTA
>JAODAL010075619.1:0-13922 GCA_025379985.1 Phyllomedusa bahiana | reverse complement strand
CTTGGGGGTTTTTTGGCTTCTATGGTTGCGGCTAAAACCCTTGTAATCGTTGGGGAAAGGGCTGACATTTTTAAAAATGATGTCCTGGGGTGCATACATACGGTTGAACTTTCATTGCCCAAATGCCCCATCAGTGACTCCTTTGTACCTATGTGTATTCAAGACTTTTCTGAAGTGTTTTCTGAGAAAAGCTGCAAATTGCTCCCAACACATATGCCCTATGATTGTACTATTGGTTGCTTTTTGAAATCAAATTCCCCTTGGGGTCGGGTATAAAAATTTTCTGCCCCAGAGAGGGGTATGAAAGACTTTCCAGGTTTGGTTTTTTAAAAGGCCATATTCGTCCATCTGCTTCACCTTTGGGGACCAGTTTCTCCTTTGTTAAAAAAAACTATGGTGGTCTGAGGCCTTGTATCAACTATTGGGAGTTGAATAAAATAACCGTCATACCCCCCCCCCCCTTTCACCCCCGATCTTTAAACCCAGATCATTAACCTGATCTCCCAAACTGATTTGTGAGGTGCATAAAATTTAATTTGTACTTCAAGGGAGATGAGTGGGAAAACCCCCAATGGGCACTATGGGATTTGCTCTTTGCCCTTCAGTTTAAGAATCCCCCAAATTTTCCCAAAGTTTTGTTAATGACAAACTTTGGACATTCTTGGGCAGATGTTTTTTTTATCGGGATGATATTTGGATTTTCCCCCAATGGGTTTTCCCCTGTGGCACTGTTTGCGATTTTCAAGAAAAACCATTTTAATTTAGCCATGTAAGGGGGGGTACAACACCCGGAAATCTTTTAAAGTTCAGATGCTTGAAAAATTTTAGGTTTTGCTTTGGGTTTTTGTTTGTTGGGGGGGGGGGGGGGGGTTCTTTTTTATGTGTCTTTGGGGTTTTTTAGGGAGTGTCAAGGGAATTTTTTCATTTTTCCTTAATTTTTTTGCGTAACATTGTTTTTTTGCTGGTTTTTTCTTAAAATTTTTTATTTTGTCACATTTTAAAATTTTTTAACAACTTTATTGTATTAAAAATGAAAAAGTCAATAAAAAAGATCTGATTTAAAAAAAAAAAGTGAATCTGGAAAAATCTCTCTTTAGGGTCCAAGAGTTACTTTTCTGTATAGATCCCATCAAGGTTTGGGCTATTTTGGATTGGGTACAGCCAAACTCCCTGAAAGCTTTACAGAGATTCTTAGGTTTGTCAATGATTACAGAAAATGTGTCACGTCTGTGCCATTTGGCCCTGGTCGCCGGTACGCCGCGGGATTTTAAATGCGGCCTTTCCGCCTTTGGTGAACACTTCCCTGTAGCCTCGTACCTTGATGGATTTCTGGTCGACGCCCCTTGGCCAGAAATCCTCCAGCCCCATGGGGTTAATCGCTCCCTGGATTGACAGGTCCTTCCACCTTCCTAGCTCCCTTAATTCTACCCCTTTCCTTTATTTACCCGCTGCTCCTTTCCTATGCCTGCTATATTGCGTGCCTTTATGTTAGCTGTTATTGTTTTTTTCTCTGTGCTTTTGTCTCTGCTTGTTTCTGGTTTTCCTTTGAAACACGTTTTCTGTACCGCCTCCCTCCCCCTTTATTATTTTGGGATTTCCCGACTACGGTTCTGTGTTCTTTGTTTTTTTGTCTTTGTCTGTGCCCCTGCTCAGTGTGCCTTCATCTTCTGGTTGGGGCCGCTGTTAAAGGGAGTCGGGTTCCCCAAAAGGCAGGGACAGGGCTGGGATCAGTGTCAGGGCCCCATTTGTCGTGTCTTGTGTGGTCCGACCATCCCTAACAAAAATGTTTCGTAACTTTTCTTTTTGCCAAACCTGACGACAAAAGGGCAGAAATTTTAGTGATCGGAAAACTGAAGCCATTTATGCTTTTGGGACATTGAAAAAGTGTTTTATTGAAACCCCTGTTTATGTCCAACCTAATCTCTCGCACCCCGTTATTGTGGAGGTTGATGTTTATGAGGGAGGGGTGAGGCAGTTTTTCCTTTCAAAAGGGGCCCCTCTCGTTGACTAACCTGCAAACCCAAAGTGCCTTTACCACTTAAAATTTTTTCCCACAGGAGAAAATTTTTCAAAAAATTGGGTTTGGGAACTTCTCGCCATCAAATGGATGTTTGAAGAATAGCATCATTTCTTTGAGGGGGTGAGACTACTGTGTTAACTGACCATAAGAATTTGACTTATTTTGAATCCGCTAGGAGACTGCATCCCAGACAGACTAGGTGGGCCTAGGTTTTTAACAGATTTGACTTTATTGTTTCTTACAGACCCAGCTACAAAAATATTAAAGCTGACGCATTGTATCGTAGCTTCTGTGAAACTCAGTGTCCTGAATTACCACCGGAACCCATTCTTGCCAGAGGTGTTACATAGTTAAATAGTTTGTAAGGTTAAAAAAGACAGACATCTATCCAGTTCAGCCTACTGTTCTATAGTGCTGATCCAGAGTAAGGCAAAAAACTCCATGAGGTAGAAGCCAATTGTCCTCATTATATGGAAATCCCTTTCCCTACCCCAAATTTTGGGAAATCAAATAATTTTTGCATCAAGCCCCTTTACAAATTTCATAGTCACTGTAACTATCACTGCTCTAACAGTAAAGAAATCCTTTCTATCTCTTGTGAAAACCTCTTTTTTCCCAAAAATTTAAAGGATGCCCCCCCTTTTCTAATACAAGTGGGTATAAATAGATCTTGGGAGAGATTTTTCATTTTGACCTTTTAATATTTTAAAAAAATTTTTTTATGTCAACCCAAAATATTTTCTCAAAACTAATAAAACCCCAAACTTGTAATCTTTTGGGGTATTTATCACCCCAATCCTTTTATTATTTTTTTTGCTCGGCTTTTGATTTCCGTTCAGCCTTACTATTCTTTTGTGCACAGTTGCCCCCAAATTTGCACAAAATTTTTGTGTGGTCTAAAACCCGTGATAATAAAACATTATCCCCCTTTTTGTGGTTAATTTACAGGTTTAGTAAATGCCAAAAATCGAAATTTACTCTTCAATTCCTTGTAAGATCAATTTAAAGAATTATTAAAGAGAATTAAACCCAAACCTATCCTGGCTACCACACTATAACTGGATCCCGTCGGTATTCCAATAAAATTTTAAAATTTGTTTCTCACCGAGCCGTTATTATCCACTTGCCAACATTTTTCCCCGGGCCCAAACCATTTTAATTTTACTTACCAACCTTTATGTGGCACGTGTCAAATCTTTAGGAAAATTAGATATATAACTCCAAACCTCACAAGATCCGTCTCGAACTAACTTCTCATAGAAGCTGATGGAAAAAAGTTTGCAGGACTGGTCTTTTATAAACCCATGCTAGAACGGGTTTTATATTTATTTTCAGTGAATACCCAGTATAGTATCCTTAGAAAAAAACCCTTTTTAAACATTTTTCCTACAACAGAGGTTTAAAATTTCCGGCCTATATTTCCAGGACCACTTTGTGACTCCTTTTTGATATTGGCGCCACATTGCTATCGTCCCAAACCTTTTTGGGCATACCCTTAATATACAGTACAAAAAATTTAAAAATAAGGGGCCCCTCTCACATTTTTTTAAATTTTTTTGACCGGGGTGTTATTTCCTGGTGATTTGTGTATTTCAATCTTATTAAGGCGGTGTCATGATTGTGCCTGGCAGACCCCAAGCTTTGAGTCGGGTCAGGGGCCGGGCCCCTTGCAAACAAAAACCCCGGTTTGCCTGTTTTTTTATATTTGTTTTCACCGTGTGAACATGTCATACCCTGTCTGTACCACTCTGCTCTGTTAATTGATTCCTGGCCAACGCCGTAGTTCCCTGTCCTCCACCTTTACTAGTTAATTTTTTCCCTTGCAATCTTTTTTATTGACAGCTTGTATTCCAACCTGGTTTTTGTTGTTTTCCACCTATCACATCTGTTTTTTTCCCTGGGCTGTTTGAAGGGTTCCTGTGCCTCTTTCCTTTTCCCGCATATGGTTCCTTTTGTGCATGTTTTGCTGCCCGTTTTCCTTTTACTTTTTTTGTTACCTGACCTTTGCTTCTTCGTTATTCCTTTCTTAAGTATTTTGTACTGCTTCTCCCAAATCTTGCTGGGCCCGGGTTGTTTTCCTTTGTTATTGTGTTTTGTGTTTGTTTTGTCTGCACTTGTGTATTCACCTACTTAGGTATCTTGCCAGTCTTTGGTTGGGGCCGCCCTGTTAAGGAGTGGGGGGCCCCCCCAAAACCCAGTGACAGGGGGTTTGGGGAACAGCGTCACACCCTCACTCAGTCGGTTTTATCTCGTGGCCTCTGGGGGTTCCCCCACAGGCTTGGGTTAGTTAAAAAAACCTTTTTAAAGGGGAAATTTTAAATCATCTCTTGCCCAAAAAACGGGGAAAGTAATTTTCCTCGGAAAATTTATGGCGAAGAATTTTTTTTTTAAAAAGGTCTGTTTTTTTCCCTCATTGCCCTCTAAAATCCTTCCCTCACCATTTTTAAAAGGGGACAAATTTTTTTCATTTTAATCTTTTTACTATTTTTACATTTAAAAAAAATTTTTGGGTTATTTTTAACTTCCCCGGGAAAAATATGTCTTTCTGTCTCCCAGTTTTGCTGTCTTTATTATTTTTTTTTTACATATTTTATTTTTGCCCTTATAGCTTTTTTAGTGCTTTTTTCACACCCCGGGCCCTCCTTTCCCGCAAAAACCCCCTTTTGAGGGCCCACAAAAGGTTTGGTGGTAGGGGCATCAAAAGGGGAAGGAAAAAATGTTGCAAACACACTTTTCCCACGTTTTGCCCCAGGCAGGAAGATTTAAAACCCCAAAATTTGTTTACCCTTATTGAAATTGTTTAAAACCAATACATTAGGCTGCAAAAACCCAATCACACCCCTAATGGTTAAAACACCGGGGGGAGACTAAAGGGTTAAAGAAAAAAAAAAACCAATTTTTTAAAAGTTTTTAAAACCAAAAAATTTACTTATTAAAATTTTTAAAATTTCCCCCCCTTTTTGGGGCATTTTTTAACAAAAAAAAAATAAAAAAATTTAAAAAATAAAAAAAAGTTACACAAAATTTGGTATCTTTGCATTTGAAAAGTCGGGATCTTTTTAAAATAAAAAACTTTTATTTTCCCATTTTCAGAACAATGTAAAAGGGAAAAAAATTCCAAATCCCAAAATTGTTTTTTTTTTTGGTCATTTAAAGGTTCCCTAAAAATGGAAAAAAAGTGATCAAAAAAATTTTGATCTACCCCAAAAATTGGGGTTCCAAAAAAAAATAAGTAAAATACTGCCTCATTCCATAGGTGAAAGTGAAAAAAATTATTGGTCACAGAAAGTGGTGCAAATATTTGGGATTGCTGGAATCATATCAACCTGCAGAATACAAAAAAAAACATCTTTAAAAGGGGGAGTAAACCCGGGGGGCTTGTGAAAAAAAAACCTCCGAAAACCCATGGCACAAGAAATTTTTTTTTTCCTTTTTTGCCCCCAAACCTTAAATTTTTTTGGGGTTTTTCCCATTTTGGGACACCATTGGGAAAGACATGTTTTTTCCAAAAAATAAAACCCCTCATATGTCTTTTTAAAAGGAAAAAAAAAAAAATTCTAGGGGCTTTTGAAAGGCGAGGGGGAAAAAAAACAAACGTGTAAACCCAAAAAAAAAAAAAGCTCGGTTTTTAAAGGGGTTTAAGATTTGTCTGTGGCACCCCTCAGCTGGCTGGGGCGTGGGGTTTTTAAAAATTTTTTCCCCTGAGGCACAGTCTGTGATTTCTCTTGTTCTTTTTTACTTGTTCTGTTTAGTGATGAGCGTTTACATTGACTATTGCCCATCGGTCAAATAGTTTTTTATGGGGCAATTTTTAAAGACGATATCCGATAGTCGAAAATAGTTTATCGGATGACCTTTTAAAGTTAGGGGAGAGGAAAAACACCTTAAATTTTAAACCCCCCAAACCCAGGGGGGAAGAAGCTGGAAATTTTAAACATCCACAACTTTCAAAATGGATACGTGCTACATCTTGGGGCAACCAACTTGGGGTTATAAAAGCCACAGAAAAAAAGCCCAACACCATTCACACCCTTGTCTTGCCCCCCCCAGCATGCCCCTTTAAACTGCTTTAAACCCAAAAATTTAAAAAAAGGGGCCAGAAGGGAGTTGATTTAAACCCTTCTTTTTAAATTGAAAGGGAACTTTGACTATCGCTGTCCGGGAAACGCAGCATGCCCCTTAAACCCTATTGCCCCCCGTTTAAAAAAGGGGCCTAAAAAAAGGAGTCTTTAAACCAACATTTAGTTAAACGGGAAAATTTAATTTGCCTGTCCGGGGACCGCAGTATGCCCTTTAAAACCTGTCTGACCCAGGTTTAAAAAGTGGGGGAAAAAGGAGTTTTTTCAACCACCATTTTTTTGGGAACTGGACATTGACTATCCCTTTTTCTGTACCACAGTATGCCAAATTAAAAACCTGTCTGACCCCCCAGTTTAAAAAAAGTGCTGGGGGGAAGGAGTCTTTAAAACCCCCCATTTTAGTTGCCCTGGACATAATTTTCCCTTTTCCTGGGCCACGGGCATGACCCCAAAACCCTGCATGAACCCCAAAATTTTAAAATTTTTCCCGGGAAAAATTGGGTCTTTAAAACCTTTTTTTAGTTTGAACGGAAATTGACCTTATCTGCCCTGTCCCACGAATGACCATTAAATCTGTCGGGGACCCAAAAGATTAAAAAGTGCAAAAAAAAGGGGGGTCTTTGAACCCCTTTTTAGTTGAACTGGACATAAAATTTTCCCTTTTCCTGGGCCACAGCATGAGCCCAAAAAACCTGTTTGCCCCCCAGATTTAAAAAAGTCCCGGGAAAAATAGGAGTCTTTAAACCCACCATTTTAGTTAAAAGGGGACTTTGGCTATATCTGTCCTGTACCGCAGAAGGGACCATTAAACCTGTTTGCCCTTTACGTTTTAAAAAGTGCAAAAAAAAGGAGTTTTGAACACCATTTTAGTTTCCTTGGGACTTTAGACTATCCCTGTCCTGGGCCACAGCTTGGGGCCCCAAAACCTGCAATGACCCCCAGATTTAAAAAAGGGTTGCCGGAAACTAGGAGTCTTTAAAACCCCCTTTTAGTTAAATTTTTGGCCCAATTGATTTTTACCTGTCCTGTACCACAGCTTGCCCCCTTTAAACCGGTTTGACCAAAAGATCCAAAGTGGGCACTATGCTTTTTTGTACAGTGACTTCTTTTAGTATATTTTTTGGTAACTGACATTTGTTTAAAAGAACTTTACACCCCTCCCCGCTTTTTTTTAAAGGTTTTTTTTAAAAACGTTTTTAGAGGGTTTTTAATTTTGGGGGTCGCACCCCCCCCATAAGTAAAAAAAAGTCCTAATCACCCCAAAAAAACACTTCTTAGGGGGAAAAGCATTTGCCCCCCTTTGGCTTCTGAGAGTGTTTTCGGCCAATCAATTAAAATTGGTTTCATTTTCCCCCAAAAACCCCTTCCCTTCATGTTTAAGGGACAGACCCCCGGGAAAGATCAAATGAGGGCGACCCATAGAAAAACTCCAGCCCCAGAAAATTTTAAAGCCCCCAAATTGTGAAATTTGGGGGGCCCCACCCCTGGACCCCTTTTTGACATTTACTTAACCTCACAAAAATTTCACCTTTTTCAAAATTGTTTTTTTTTTAAAAAAAATTTTGAAGCTCCCTGATTTGCCCTTTAAGGGGTGGAGAAAGTGCTGCCGTCACCCAATTGCTAACACAAAGGTCCATCTGCCGGGCCAGTTTACAGTGGGTGCGGTGAGACCCCGGGTTAGGGGGTTTTTTAATCTTTTAAAACAGGGTTTAAAAATGCCCTTTTTGATGCAGAAACGAAAACATTTTTTTGCTAAAGGAGAGTGCGGAAAGGGGGAATTTGTGAGGAAAGACCTCCACCCTTCCTCAGTACACAGTCAAGACCTGGGTAGCGCTTCCCCCCTCCGTATGAGTGGGGGCCCAATTGAGCTTCATTTGGGAAAAATTTTCCCGGGGGGTTAACGCCCCTTTTTCCACCCGGGGTCCCCTTTTTCTTGGCCTTTCTTTTTTCTTTTTACTCAACGTGGGGAGGAAATTGTCTTTTTTTCTTTTTTTCTCTGTCCGTGCTCCATACTCCATGTCCTCTGAAAAACCCTAAATCTGGTCAAGTTTCCTTTTTCCCTCCCTTGTAAAATTTTCAGGGGAATTTTTTTCCAGCATTTTGTTCTGAAGTTTTTTAGTAGTTTAATTCTGGGAAAAAAACATTTTTTAAATAGGATGGAATTCCACCATGTCTTTGTTTCTCTTTTTTTAATTGTTTTTTAAATGGGTTTTTTCCCTCAATACAGGGATTGCTAGCTATGTTAAAGATTTGCAAAAACAAGTCATTTTGCAAATGGGTCATTAAAGTGTCTACCTATTCCTGTTTCTGACAGAAACCATCCCCCATGAGCCACTTTGACAATTGTGAAAAAAAAAGGGTCTGTTAGAAAACAACATTTTTTTTTTTTAATTGGGAAACCTGTAGTATAGCTACACCCAACGCAAAATCCCCCCAAAAAAATTTCAAAACATGCCCCCTTGACCCATTTTTTGACAGATGTGAAGAACAAAGGTCGGGTTTAAAGAAAAAAAAAACATTTTTTTTAATGGGAAAACTTTTGTTTTAGCTGCATGTCACGAAAAAATCCCCCAAAAAAATTTAAAAACCATGACCCTTGAGCCATTTTTGGGACAATTGTAAAGGGAACAATTGTCTTTTAGAAACAACAAATTTTTTTTATAGGACTGTAGTATAGCTGAAATGTACAGCAAAATCCCCCCAAAAATTTAAAAAACATGACCCTTAAACCCAACTTTTGACAATTGTGAGGAACAAATGTCTGTTAGAAAAAAAAATTTTTTTAGAATAGGACCTGTAGTTTTGCTGCTTTCAAAGCAGAATGCCCCAAAAAAATTTTTAAAAAAATTGACTTCTCAGCCACTTTTAAAAATTCTGGGGGGAGAAAGGGCCATTTAAAAGCCACATTTCTGTTCCAAAGGACCATGATTTTGCTGTATTTTCACAGGGAAACATTTACCCCAAAAAATTATTAAAAATGACTTCTCAGCCACTTTAAAAATTGTGATGGGAGAAATGCCACTTTTGAAGGGCCCCATTTCTGTTCCAAGGACCATTTTTTTTGCTGTAAACTCCAAAAGCAACATGGGCCTCAAAAACCCTTGACAATGCGGATAATTCTTTAAAAAAAAAAGTGAGTAAAAATTTAATTCGGTGTTGTCATGAAACCTTTTCTGTCTTTTTTCAGTCTTCCCCCCAGGGAAAAACCCGCAAAAAGGAAAAAATTGGGAACTGAGAATAAAAAAAATTTCAGTAAAAAAATGATCATTTTTAAAAAAAAGTTTTCAAAGAGGACCATTTCTGTTTTTAAAAAGGAATGTGAAGTTTGGGCCCGGCAAAAAAATCGGTGCCCCGGCCCAAATTGGGGGGGCCCCAAAGTCATCAGAGGGGTCCTTTCCCCCGGGTTCATCTAAAATGAAAGTAAAAAGGTCCAATTATCTGTGGGAAAACCCGGGAAAGGGTTTTTCTGTAATGACTCCCCCAGCTGTGTGAAGGTTCCCCTCAGATATGGGTGCTGGCTGCTGGGCGGACAACACCTCTATGGAAAGGGGAAGGGAAAATGGGCCCTTCGTCCTTTTTTGGGAAAACCCGAAGTTATTGGGTCCGGAACACATACAAAAAATTTGGTTTTTGAGAGCAGTAGTCGTGAAAACCCTGTCTTAAGTGGTTTCGGTGGTTGGATGTGTGCCCCGCATTGGGAATGCGTTGGGTGAAAGGGGGTTAAAAAAAAAGATTGCCAGAGGTCACCCCCTTAGGTTCTGCCCCCCTTGCCTGGGTGCTGCTGCTGGCCCCCCTACGGCTAATTGGCACTCTACTGCTGTCACAATTTGCTGTTTTTGTTCCGTGAAATTTGGGAAGTGAAACAGGGCGCCAAAAAGTGTCTCCAGTTGATCAAAACAGCAAGGTCTCCCTTTTCCCGCATTTTACTCTCATTTGGGGGGGGTTTGGGAAGGAAAAATGCTGGTTTTGTTTTTTTACCGGGGATCCAGGGGGGGGGGTGGCCACCCCGAACTGTTTTTAATTTTTTTGGCCTTAATGCGGGGATAATGTTTGGGGAAATGGGGGCATTTCCAAAACATCATGTGAGAGGTGGGCCTTTATTTCCCCAAAACCCCTGGGGGGCTAGGGGCATAGCAAATGATCTTCCCCTTTTTCCTCCCCCCCCCTCAAATTCGCGCCAACCTCTTTTCCCAAAGGGAGGGACGTCGGTAAAGTCGGTGTCCAGGAATACCCCTCCCCGCTTCCTTTTGGGGCCGCTTTAAAACAGCCCTGACTTGCCCCAGGGTTTATGCCCCCGGGATGTTTCGCCGCCTGCACTAGCCCTGGGCCCCCAACCAAATGCCTAATGAAGGGCCAAAAAAATTTGTAAAAAAAATTTTCGGGGGCCCTTTTGGTTTCGACGGGAGGAGAAAGGGGTCTGTGGGCCGCATTTTTTGTCCGTTTCCCCCTCGTTGGGGGGCCTGGGTTGGGTTTTTAGGGGTCCAACGTTTGTTCCAGAACTTTAAAATCAACCCAAAGCTCTTTCTGACAAGGGGGATTGTCCGCACTGGGGCCATTTTTTGGGGTTCTTCAAAATGGCAAGGATGGGGCAAAAGTCTTTCACCTGCCCCCCAATCTTGGTGGGCCCCAAACCCCCCCCGAGGTCAAACACCGCTGCTTGTCAGGCCCTGTTTTCACTTTTTACTGCGTAATGGCTTTTGGGTGGTGCCAAAAATCGTGGGCATGGGGGAGGGTGGAAAAATTCCCCGCGTGTTGCCACCCTCAAAAAATGAGACGGGTTTAAGGGGAGGCCGAGCTGAGCTGGAACGCAGCCAGGGGGACGAAGAGGGTTTCGAACGGCGGAAAATGCGAAATCAGACTCGAGCCTTTTCCCCAGCCCGGGAGTCCGACCCGGGTTGCTCTTTAGAAATTTTGGATGACCCAAGGGGTTTATGGCATGTGCCAGGCAAGGGATGTGCTCCCGCCAACCCATTTAAGGGCGGCCGAGTTTTTGCCCGTTTTTCGACACCCCCCCTTGCCCGGGGAAAAGGTTCTTTTCACCCGCCAGCGCTCGGTCCGTTGCGGGAAAAGGGCCCTCCACAGCTCCTGAAGTGTGGGGGACGGTCCCAAGACGTTTTAAATTTTAAAACACGGCCCGGTTTCTTGGGCACTTGATGCCACCAGTGGGGTTTTGGGGGGAAAAAAGCCCTGCAACCCCCCGGGGGTTTTTTAAGTAGTGTGCCCCCGAGGCCCCGAGAGCTACCCTCACCCCCGAGGCATCCAACCCCAAACTCACCCCCGTGGGCTTTTCACCCGGATTTTAGCGGCCTTGCCCTGCTTTAATTTGTCCTTTTGGGCGGTTTGGGCGATTGGGGCTTTTCGGCCCCGATTTCAGACAACGCGTTGAAATTTTAAAATGCCCCGTGGCTGGCCAGGGGGAAGGGCGGCTTTTTCGGCAAAAAAAAAATGCCTGCTCGGCAAACTGGTATTGGGGGCAGGCAAGGGCCTTGGCGTGGTGGAAAACCCCTTGGGGTCCACCCGACGGAAAGGGGAATTTTTCCCCGGCCCAAAAAAACCTGGCAATGCCCCACATTCAGGGTTTTGGCTTTGGGATGGTTTGGGTTAAAGTGTTTCTTCTGCTCCCAAAACTAGAAGACAGAAAGGTGGCTTTTTAGACTGGCCCCTGGACGGGTGCAGGTCGTCAAAAATGGGGGGGAGGAGAAGGGGTAGGATGGGGCTCCCGGTGGTTTTTGGTGGTTCCCCGGGCCCAAGGTGGAGGCTGAAGCGGAAAATGATCCTGATCATGACTCTGAGGAATGGGCAGCGAGGAACGGTTGGTGGTGGGGAGGAAAGGGGGAGGGACAGAGGGTGTGCAGTGGTTGGAAAAGGGCCCCGTCGGTCGGGCCTTTTTTTTGGCCAATTTTTTCCTCCTTTCTACTCATTTCTTTTGTGCAGTACTAGACATTTTTGGTGGGGGTTAAACCCTAAGATTCTTGCCTCTACTTATTTCGTTTACGGCAAAGGCGGCATTTTGACATCGCTGGGGGAATCAAAAAGCTTGCTCCCCAAAAAAGGCCAGCCTTGAGAGATCCTGGACCCTTTTTTACGGCGAATAAGCGTGGTGGCGGGAAACTTTTCAAGCGGGGCTTCTGCAATCGCCCCTTCCCTTTTTGAGGCGGGGGGGGGGGCCCTTTTTGACAAATACCCCCTCCCTCTTCCTCCTCGTCTGTGATGAACCCCCTCGCAAAACAAATTCTGCTGAAAAAAACCCGTTGGATCCGCCCAAAGTCTCTTTATCATCTCATAAAAAAGGTGGGGCTTCGTCGTCCTGACAATTGCATTTCCGGGGCCCGCGGGCTACAAGCAAGGGGGCACTGAAAGGTGTTGGCCCCCGCCCGGGGTTTTTTTTCCCATTGACCGGCTTCCCCTTTTCTTCCTCTGATGGCATGAGTAAAATGGGGTTTTAGAGCAAAACAAAAAAACATTTTTTTTTGGCCTCTTGATCTTTTAACATGCCTTCTGCCCCAAACCCCATTTTGTCAACAAAGAGGTCTTCAAAAAAAAAGGATTATCCACAGTGGTGGGTTTCACGAGTTGACATTTGGGCTGCCTTTGCTTCATGTTGGACGGTTGCTGATGATGTGATGACATTTGTGGCCGTGACTGGGAGGACGAGGAGGTAAGATTTGCTGGATGCAGGTTGCATTAACCACTGAAGAAAGATTGGCGACGCTGTTCGTTATCAGATTCACAGGGCCATGATCCAGCGATGACAGGACTGACGGTCCTGCAACCGAAGATCCGCTGGCAGGGTGTTGTCGCCAGCACTGGAAGGAGCACCTTCTCTCGTTTCCTCTACCTCCATGTCCCACCCCCTCTTTGCTCGCTTACCAACCTGATTCGCTCCATGTTCAGAAAGATAAAAATTTGAGGGGGTATTGAAGAGTTTGGAAGTCTCTTATTAAAAGACGGCAAATCACAGCTATTCTCAAATCCTAATCAAAACAAAATTGTGGATTCAAATTTAAGTGCAAGTACCTTATCAACAAAGCTTGAATGACCAAAAGTGAAAAAAACACCTATCTGAAATGTATACGGATAATAAAAGGTATTTTTGGCACCCATATCAATACACCTGTGGTGACTACAAATTGCTGGATTCAAATTTAACTGCAAGGTACCCCTATCAACAAAGCTTGATGACCAAAGTGAAAAAACACGTATCTGTAATGTATACGTATAATAAAAGGTATTTTTACACCTGTGGTGACTACAAAATTGCTGGATTCAAATTTAAGTGCAAGGTACCTCTATGAACAAAGCTGGCCTGCGCAAAGTGAAAAAAACACGTATCTGAAATGTATACGGATAATAAAAGGTATTTTTGGCAAACCCAAACATACACCTGTGGTGACTACAAAATTTTCTCGATTCAAATTTAACTGCAAGGTGGCTCTATCAACAAAGCTGGCTGCGTTAAAGTGAAAAAAAAAACGTATTGAAATGTATACGGATAATAAAAGGTATTTTTGGCACCTATCAATTACACCCGTGGTGACTACAAAATTGCTGGATTTTAATTTAATGCAAGGTACCTTATCAACAAAGCTTGACTGACCAAAGTGAAAAAACACCCATCTGAAATGTATATGGATAATAAACGGGATTTTGGCAACCTATCAATTTCACCCGTGGTGACTACAAAATTGCTGGGATTCAAATTTAACTGCAGGTGGCTCTATGAACAAGCTGGCCCGGGCCCAAGTGAAAAAAAAAATATATGAAATGTAATCGGGTAATAAAAGGTATTTTTGGCACCTATCAATAACCCGTGTGACTACAAA
>JAODAL010075618.1:0-13922 GCA_025379985.1 Phyllomedusa bahiana | reverse complement strand
GGGGCATGCAAAACAGAAGTTCGATCTGTAGGACCGTAGCGCATGCATAATCCAACTGGGGGAAACATACACTTTCTTTTTTCTCCCCCTTTACGGCTCAAAATCGCGTCCCCGGATTACTTCTTGGGGGAACTTTAAAACCTGTATTGAAATTTTGGCTAGGTTGGGTTGAAATAAACCCCTAAAACCCTGGTCGGGCCTTGTTTCCCAGGGACCCCTCTTTTAAATCTGGGGGGAAACTCGCAAAAAAAAAATCCCAATGGCGTCTCAATGAATCCCTTTTGAAGCCCCCCAGAACCGAGAAAAAAATGGGGCGGCCCTTTTGGGGACTATTTCCCAAAATGAAGGGCGGGATCGGGGGCCCTAAACCGGCTAAAATTGTGGGAGGCACACAAAGCGGTGCCGGGGAAACACTGTATGCCTTTTTTTCCCTTTTATTAAAAAAAAACCCCAACCCTGCAAAGTCTTGTTTTGGGAAAAACATCTTAAAACCCCCGAGGCCTCTCGGGAGCGCTGTTTTTCCGACCAGGCACAGCCCTTCGAGGGGTTTTGTAGGGGCCCGAGTATGATGAGGAGTCTGGAAGTACCCCAAAAACCAAAAAAACTTTTGGGTGTTTTACCCAGCAAATTTACTTTTTTCCGTGCTTTTAAGGAACATCCCATGCCGCAAAGATGTCCGAGAGGAGGCCTCAAAAAGGGGGGGGCCCCGTACCCCTTTGGAGGAATAGTCGTGGTATGTTCGTCTACGATCCGAAGGGGGTTTGGCGCAGTTTTTCCCCAACTTTTTATTTTGCCGGCTCAAAAAAATTTTCCGGACTCTTAACTAATTTGTTTTTTCACATATTTCCAACCCCCCCTGCGGGTATTTTTATTTTCCTGAAACCTCCCCTCCCTATCGAACAGCCCTTTCACTCTCTTAACCCCCCAATCACAATAGAGGAGTTTGGGGAAAAAACCCCTCAAGAATTTACCCTCCAAAAAATCCCCCGGGGCCCCCAAAAGGGTTTTACTTTCCTTATTTTCCGGGACTTTCCCCCCACAATTGGGAAGTTTACTTGGTGGAAATATTTAATTCATTCCTGAAGGGTGAAAAAGATTCCCCCGTCCTGCTTCACTCCTTAAAAACCCTTATCCCCAAGCCCAACAGAGCCCATCTAGTTGTTCTAACTATGGGGCCTATCCCCTTCCCTTAAATCCGGGAATGAAATTTTCGCCAAAATTTTGGCCAATCTTTAAAATCATCTGCTTCCCGGGATTAATTAACAAAGACCAGGTGGGTTTTTTTTTAAAGGGTAGGAAAGGGGGGTGAAAAAACACTAGGGGGCGTTTTAGCCCTTAATTGGGAGATAGCCCCCTTAGGGGCAGAAGGGGGTTTTTTCTGCTCAGTTGGACGCTGGGAAAAGGGCGTTCGATCGCCTAAATTGGAAGTTTTTGTCCGAAGTATTTGACGGTATTCAGCTTTCGAGGAAATTTTTGAAAGCTTTTGGGAAATCGTTTGTACTCCTGCCCCTCTGCGGGCTATGCAAACTCACACACGCCGTTTCCCCCTTGATCAAGTTTTAAAAAATGGCCGAGGCAGGGCTGTCCCTTTTCCCCGATGATTTTTGGGTCCTGTGTATCAAAACCAATTGGCTGCGGCCATAGAAAAAAACCAAATTTCACGGGTATCCGAGTCCGTGGAACAGAGACTTAAAGTACCCTTTTACCGCGGACGACAACCCCCTTTGTTTGTGTTGAGGTTTTTTTATCGACAAAGTTAAAATTTGGGCCCAAGGTTTTTAGGGTTTGATCGAAATTTCCAGTCTTTTCGAAAATTTAAAGGGTTTAAAAAAATTTTGGAAACCCTTTATTAAGATGCCCCCTTTTTCGGGCTTCGTTAAATTTTGGGGGCCGCAAATCATATTTTTTAAATTTGAGGGGTGAGGGATTGTGTGGGCGACGTATGAGGGGATGTGTTGGTTGCGATTGGGGGAAAAAATCAAATGACCTGTTTTAAATTTAAAAACAGCGTTTTCCTTTTTCAGTCAGTGTCTTTTTAAGCGTCTTTTGGGGAAAAGGAGTGGCTCTGCCTGGGCCCAAACAGCGCAGCAAAAGGGTAGTCTTTTTTCTGAAACGGGGAAAAACCTTGCTATTAGCTTTTTTTCCCTTTCCCAAATTTTATTTTGATTAGGGGTTTTTAACTTTTTAGGTATTTTGCTAGGAATTTTTAAAGCAGAAATTCTACCGCTGAAAAAGTACGGGGAGGGGCGGGGGGGGGGGGGGGGCCCCGCGGGCCAAACCCACAGACAAGCTCTTATTTAAAAAGAACATTGGTTAAAGTTCCCCAAAAAGGGAAATTTTAGTGTAGATATTGTAGTGGAAATTTTTTTTAAATTAAACAGTTTGCTATTAAAATTTTTTCCCTGGTTTATTGGGCGCCTGAACTTATTTTGGAAAAAACTTCCATTTTTTTTAACTGCGGGTTTCTCTTTGTTAGCTCCCAAATTTTTCCATTTTAAATTATCGTTTTCATTTCAGTTTGGTGTTCAATTTTCCCCAATTAACCTGTGACTGTTTATATTTAAACCTTGCCAAAAATTAAAATCCAGCAATTTGTAGTCAGCACTCAGACAGGTTGTTTGTTCCCAAAAATACCGTGATGTACGAAAACATCACGTTACGTTTTTTTTTGATTTTTGCGACCCAGTCTGTTCATTAAACGCACCCATTCGTAAATCTTTAAAACGAAATTTAAAATATTAAACAAAAGGTGAATTGAAAGGTGCAAAAAAATACAGTTTTTTATTTAAAAAACATAAAGTTACGTTTTTTTTTTGACTTTTGCGAACCCAGTTTGTTAAATTAAAGCGGGCATCTACGTAAATTTTAAAACAGCAATTCTTTTTTTCCCCACGGGTTTTTAAATTTGAAAGGTCCCAAAAAAATACATTTTTATTATTAAAAACTTTAACAGTTACGTGTTTTTTGTTTTTTGGCCACCCGTACTGTTCATTGAGAAAGCATCTACGTAAATTTTTAAAAAGAATTTTTATTCACCACAGGTGAATTGAAAGGTGAAAAATTCAGTTTTATTTTATCAAAAAAAATAACGGGTTACGTGTTTTTTGACTTTGCGAAACCCAGTACTTTTTTTTTTAAACGCAGCATTTTAAGTAAATTTTTAAAATCAGCAATTCTATATTCACCCGGTGAATTGAAAGGTGAAAAAAATTTACAGTTTATTAAAATAAAAACAAAAACAGTTTTCGTTTTTTTTGTTTTTTGCGCACCATTACGGGGTTTCTTTGAACCCATCAAACGAAAAAATTTTTAAAAAAAAGCAATTCTATTTTTCCCCACAGGTGAATTGAAAGGTGCAAAAAATTTACTTTTTATATAAAAAAATTAACATTTTTCTGTTTTTTGATTTTTTGCCACCCAGAAACTTTTTCATTAAACCGCACCATCTACGTAAACCCTTAAAACAGCAATTCTATATTCACCAAAAAGGTGAAAATTTGAAAGGTGCAAAAAACTTTTTTTTTATATCAAAAATAACATTTTACGTTTTTTTTTTGACTTTTGCGCCCCCATTTCGGGTTCATTGACCCCGGAACAAAGTAAATCAAAAAAAGGGCAATTCTTTTTTCACCACAGGTAAATTGAAAGGTGAAAAAAAATACCGTGTTTTATACGAAAACAAAACAGTTACGGGGTTTTTTTTTGACTTTTGCGAACCCAGTATGTTCATTGACGAAGCATCTACTTTAAATCTTTAAAACAGAAATTCTTTATTCCCCCACAGGTAAATTTGAAAGGTGCAAAAAAATTCCCCAAAAATTTTATTTTACCAAAACTTAACATGATACGGGGTTTTTTTGGGAATTTTTTGCCCAGTCCAGATTTGTTGATAGAAACCTTCAGTTAAATTTTTAATTTCCCGCAATTTTGTTTTGATTAGAGGGATTTTTAGAAAAGCTGTGATTTTGCCGTTTTTTTTAATAAGAGACTTTCCAAAACTATTCCATACCTTCTCAATTTTTTTTATTTTGGGGAAAAGGAGCGAAATGAAAGGGGGTAAAACGAAACAAAGAGGGGGGTTGGGACATGGAGGGAGAGGCGTTTTTGGGGAAAGGTTTCTCCTTCCCGTGCTGGCGACAACACGATGCAGCGGATCCGTAGTTGCAGGACCCTCAGGCCCGTCTTTGCTGGGTCAGGGCACCCCGTGAATATTTAAGTAACGAAAAATCGGGCGCCAAAACTGTCCTTCATGGTTTAAAGCAAACCCGCATTTTTGCAGTCTTAAATCCTCGTTTCCCCCCGTCACGGCCACAAAAAGTGTCATCGCATTTATTTAGAAACCGTCCAAAAATGAAGCAGCCCAAAATGTCCCCTCGTGTACCCCCCAATGTGGATAATCCTTTTCTGAAGAACCCCTTTTATTACAAAATTTCGGTTGGGGTTTAGGGGGGGCTGTTTAAAAAATCAAAAGGGTTTATTTAGGGCCCGCTCTGACCCCAAAATTATGATGCCCCGAGGAGGTGAAGGAAGCCGGGGCAATCCCGGGAAAAATCCCGGGCGGTCGGGAACGCCTTGCCCGTGCCCCTTGCTTGTTTGCCCCCGGGTTCTGGGGTGCAAAAAAGTCAGGGGCGCCCGTCCCTGTGTTGTTTATGATATGTGACGCATTTTCGGATCCATCCTGGGCCTTTTTCCCCAGGAATTTGTTTTTCGAGCGCTTCATCAGTGGCCCAGGGGAAGACGATGGGGTTGTGTCAATTTAAAGGGGCCCGCCAAAAAAAAGGGGAAAAAGGGGCGGGGCGAGAAGTCCGCTGATATGATTCCGCCCGCCACGGTCAGCGCAAACCCCCGCTTCTGCTTATCGCCGTCAAAAAGGGGCCGGCCTTTTAAAAACTGGGCCCCTTTTTTGAGGGAAACCCCTTTATTCACCCAGCGTGTAAAATGCCCCCTTTTCAGTAAAAAGCTAAGTAGAGGCAAGAACCTTAAGTGGTTAAACCAACCCAAAATGTCTAGTCCAGCAGCGAATGCAGGGTTGGAAAAAGGGGGAACACTTGGGCCCAAAAAAAGGCCCGGACCGACGCCGGGCCTTTCCCAAACCCCTGTTTACAAAACTCTGTCTCCCGCCCCCCTCCTCCTCCGCCACCCCCAAACGTTCCTCCGCTGCCCATGTCTCTCAGAGGGCTGATCAAAGGGGTCAGCTCCGCTTCACCTCCACAGTGCCCGAGTACCACCCAGCACCACCAGGAGACCCATAAAAACCCTTCTCCTTCCCCCAGTTTGGCGACCCGCACGCCGTTTCAGCGGCCAGTTCTAGCCGCCGCCTTTTTGGGTTTTCCCGGTTTGGGGAAAAGGAAAAAACACTTTAACCCAAAAACCTTTCCCCAAAGCAAAAGCCTGAAAGTCGGCTTTTCCCGGCTTTTGGCCCTTTGGGAAAAGTTGCCTTTTCCCTTGGTTTGGAAAAAGATGGGTTTCCCCCACGTTGGCCCCCCGCTTGCCCCCAATTTCCAGATGCCGGCAGGGTTTTCTTTGGGCCCGGAAAAAAGCCCCCAATGCCCTGGCCAGCCAAGTGTCAATTTTAAAATTTTTAAGGGGGCGTTGTCTGCATTGTGTCCGGTAAAGTCCCTTTTTCACCACCGAAAACATGGACTTTGGGAAGGCCCCGGCCCAAGGCCCCTATTTTTCAGTGACAGATCATGGGTGAGGGGGGTGGATGTTTGGGGGTGAAGGTGGCTCTAAAGGCTTTGGGGCACGCTTTCAAAAAAGAAAGGGTTTGGGGGGGCTTTTCCCCCCCCAAATTTCCCCTTGGGGGGATCAAAAATTCCCAGAGAAAACCAGGCGTGTTGAAATTAATCTGCCTTGGAGACCGGTTTCCCAACCCCAAAAGGGCAGGGTGTGGACGGCTCTAAGCAAAGAGGGCCGAGCCTGGCTGGGGGAAAAAGAACCTTTTTGCCAGGCAAGGTGGTGTGCATAAGGGGCGAAAACTGCTGGCCGCCCTTAAAATCCCGGTTTGGCTGGGGACACCCTTGCCGGCACTTTTAATTTAACCTTGGGCGTCCCGAAAAATTTTTAAAAAGCTTTCCCGGGTCTGGACTGCCCCGCTGAAGAAGGCTCGAGGTTTGAAATTCGCATTCCCCCCGGGTTTTTCCCCCCCCCTTATCCGCCTGGCTGCGTTTCCCGCGTTTAGCTCGGTTCCCCGTCAACCCTCTCATTGTTGACGTGGCAAAAACGCTGGAAATTCCCCCTCCACTTTCTCCAGCGATTGTTGGAAAAGCGCCCAAAGACATTCGCAGTACGAAAATGCACATGGGGTGACAAGCAGGGGTTTTCGGACCCCGGGGTGTTGAACCCCGAGAGTTGGAAGGGGAGGGGGGAAAGAGCTCTGCACCAAACCTTGCAGTTTTTTAAGAAGCCACCAAAATGGTCAGTGGGACAATTTCCCTTGTCAGCATGAGCATTGTTGGGGATCCTTTAGTTCTGGAACCCATGTTGGGCAAACTGAAAAAAACAGGTCCCCCCAGCGAAGGAGGAGGAGCGGAAAACAGATGCGGGGCCCCGGAGCCTTTCTCCCGTCCCAAAACCACAAGGCCCGACAGTTTTTACAATTTCATTTGGTCTTCATTTGGGAGTGGTTTTGGGGTCCCGGGGGCTAGTGCAAGGTGGCGCATCGCTCTCAGGGGGCAATTTTTCTCAGGCCCAAATCAGGGCCTTTTTTGAAAAATGTGCCCGGGGGCGCGGGGAGGAGGAGGAGGGGGGAGGAGGAGGGGTTTTCCTAAAACCAAAAAATGGTTTCCGACGTCCCTGCCCTTTGGGAAGAGGTTGGCCCCGAATTTGAGGAGGAGGGGAAGATGAGGAAGATAGTTTGCTAAGTGCCCCCCCCACCAAGAGGTTGGGGAAAACAAGGTCCTTTTCCCCAAAATGAGTTTCTTGGATGCTCCCTTTCCCAACATGATCCCCCCGATTTTAAAGGGCCCTCAAAATTTAAAAAAACAGTTACTGGGTTGGGGCCCCCCCTCCTGGGGTCCTCCGGGACCAAAAAAAAAATCAGCACTTTCCTTCCAACCCCAAACCCAAAAAAGAGTTTAATGCGGAAATTTGGAAAACCTTGTGATTGATCAACTTTGGGGAAATCTTTGCGTTGCTTCCGGGTTCCCCCAAAAAGTTTACGGTGGAACAACAAACAGCGACGTGAAAAGGGAGTTTTTGGGGTGCCAAGTAGGCGTTTTGCGGGGAGCAGGGCAAAGGTGGGGGAAGCCTAATGGGTGGGCCTCTGGCAATCCCTTTTTTTTCCACCCCCACCAACGCATGAAAAGCAGGGCACACATCCAAAACACAGAGATAAATTAAGATTTATGGTGCAAGACTATCTGGTCTCAAAAACCGATGTTTTTGCAAGTGTTCCCGGGCCAAAAAGACTTTTGGGTATTTTCCCCCAAAAGGCGAAAGGCCCGAGTGGTCGTTTACGCCCTAGAAGGGTTGTTGTCCTTTCCCAGCAGCCAGCGTCATAAACTGAGCGGACCTTTAGCACCCCGCTGGGGGAGGGCATTAAAGCAAACGCCCCTCCGGCTTTCCACAGTTTAAATTTTTGGGAAAGGGTTTTTCTTTCATCAAGTGAATTTAGGGGGATTTTTGATGATGTTGTGGGCCCCCAAATTTCCCCAGGTAACCGGGTTAGTTGCCGGTTCTTCTTCACATTCCTTTTTTAAAAAAGAAAAAGGTCTCTTGAAAACTTTTTTTTTAAAATTTATCATTTCTTACTTTCCAAATTTTTTTTCTTTTTTTCCCAACAGTTCATTTTTATGGTTTTGCTGTGAGGAGTTGTAAAAGCAAACAAGGTTTCATGACAAACCGTATTCCCTTTTTACTCACTTTATCTTAAGAAGTTTTGATTGTTTTAATTTGGTTTTTTTAGGGGATGTTGCCCGTTTAGATACAGCCAATAATCATGGTCCTTTTGGAAAAGAAAAGTGAAATTTAAGTGGCATTTCTCCCTCAAAATTTTTTAAAAGTGGCTGGAAGTCATATTTATAAATTTTTTTTGGGGGCATGTTGCTGTGAGTTAAGCTATAAATTTTTGGGTTTCATTTGAATAGAAATGTGGCTTCTAAGTGGCATTTTTTCCCTCACAAAATTTTTAAAAGTGGCTGAGAAATTAAATTTTTTTTAATTTTTTGGGTCATGCGCTTTGAAATGCAGCAAATACTTTCAGATCCTATTATAAAAAAAAGTTGTTTTTTAACAGACTTTTGTTTTCCCAATTGCCAAAGGGGGCTAAAGGGTCATGCTTTGAATTTTTGGGGGGGCATTTTTGCTGTGACATGCAGCTATTTTCCCAAAGGTCCTATTCTAAAAAAGGGTTTTTTCTAAAGCATTTGTTCTTCACAATTGACCAAAGTGGGTTTAAGGGTCGTTTGAATTTTTTGGGGGGCAAATTTTTCTTTTGCAGGAAACTTTTACTACAGGGCCCATTCTAAAAAATTTTTTTTTTTAAAAAAGACATTTGTTTTCACAAAAGACCAAAAATTTGGTCAAGGGTCCCTGCTTTTGAATTTTTGGGGGGGCAATTTTTGCCTGTGTCATGCGCTATAATTCAGGTCCTTTCAAAAAAAAGTTGTTTTTTTCAAAAGCATTTGTTCTTTCACAAATTTTTCCAAAATGGCTCAAGGGTCATGCTTTGAAATTTTTTGGGGGGATTTTTCTGTGGCATGAGCTTTTACTAAAGGTTCCAAATTTTTAAAAAAGTTGTTTTTTAAAAGGGCATTTGTTCTTCAAAAAATTTACCAAAAGGGGGCTCAAGGGTCCCTGCCTTTGGGAAATTTTTGGGGGATTTTGCTGTGCATTGATATATACAGGTCCTTTTTTTCTAAAAATGTTGTTTTAAAAAAAAAAAACATTTTTTTTTTTCAAAATTGACCAAAGTGGCTCAAGGGTAATTTTCTTTGAATTTTTGGGGGCATTTTTTCCCGTGACATGCCAGCTTTTTTTACAGGTCCTTTTCTTTTAAAAAGGTTTTTTTTAAACAGACATTTGTTCTTCACAAATTTACCAAAGTGGTCAAGGGGCATTTCTTTTTAATTTTTTTGGGGGGATTTTTTTCTGGGACATTAGCTATACTAAAAAGGTCCTATTCTAAAAAATGTTGTTTCTAACCCGGAAATTTTTTTCTGCAAAAATTGTTTAAGGGTGGCCTTTAAGGGTGTTTGGGGCTGTCAGAAAAAGGAATAGGTAGGGGCCTTGTTAATGGACACAATTTCAAAAATTTACCCTTGTTTTTTCAAGATCTTTAACATTTGCTATTTAATCCCTGTATTGAGACAACCCATTTAATCAATGAAAAAAAAAAGGGGAAAAAAAGACATGGTGGGATTCCATTTCCCATTTTAAAAATGTGTTTTTTTAAAATTAAAATTACTAAAAAACTTTTCATGTACAAAAATTTGCTGTTAAAAAAAATTCCCCTGAATTGTACAGGGAGATTTTAAAGGGAAAAATTGAACAGATGTTGGTTTTTCAGAGAAATGGAGTATGGAGCCAAAACAGGGAAAAAAAGTACAGGGGACCAAATTTTATCCAGCTCGTTGATAAAATGAGGGAAAAAGAATGCCAAGATAAAAAGGGGGAACCCGGGTTTTTAAAAAAAGGGGCGTTAACCACCAGTATTTCCAAGTGAAGCTAAATTTGGGCCACATCATTACGGGGGGGGCCCGGCCCCACCCCAGGTATTTTAATGTGTAAGAGGAAGGCTGGAGTTCTAAAACTTTTTCCCCTTCCCCACCCGCTTCAGCAGACGTTTTCCCTTGCTGCGTTTTTAGGGGATTTTAACCTGGTTTTTAATAGATGACGGAAGCCCGCATGGGGGTTTTCAACCCCACCCCTGTTAAATCCGGCCTGGGTCATGCTGTGGCCCCCGGGACAGGTTTAGTCAAATTGGGCCAGTGAAACTAAAATTTGGGGGTTTAAAGGGCTCCTTTTTCCGTCCACTTTTTAAAAGTGGGGGTAAAGCAGGTTTGGGGGGTCTTTTGTGGGCCCCGGACAGTATAGTCAATGTCCCGTGAAAAAATAAAATGGTGGTTGAAAGAATCCTTTTTCCGCACTTTTTTTTAAAAGTGGGGGTTTATGGGAGGTTTGGGGTCATGCTGTGGCCCCGGACAGGTATAGCATTTTTCCGTGAAAATTAAAAAGGTGGTTTTAAAGACTCCTTTTTGGGGGGGACTTTTTAAAAAATTTGGGGGGCATGCAGGGTTTTGGGGTATTGCTGTTGGCCCCGGGGCAGGGTTTTGTCAATGTCCAAATGAAAATTAAAAAGGGGGTTGAAAGACTCCTTTTTCCCCGGGGACTTTTTAAATGTTTGGGGGTTTAAAGCAGGGGTTTTGGGGCCCCATGCTGTGGCCCAGGAAGGTATTTGTCAATGTTTAAATGAAACAAAATGGTGGTTGAAAGGATCCCCTTTTTCCGGGACTTTTTAAATGTGGGGGGTATGAGGTTTGGGGGGGTCTGCTGTGGCCCCGGGCAGGTTTAGTTTAATGTCCGTTTAAAAAAACCAAATGGGGTTGAAAGGGCTCCTTTTTTGCGGGGACTTTTTTAAAAATGGGGGTCATGCAGGGTTTTGGGGGTTTATGCTGCCCTTTTTAAAGGGCAGGGTATTCAATGTCCCGTTCAAATAAAAAGGTTGGGTTTAAAACTTTCTGCCTTTTTGGCACTTTTTAATTTTTTTTGGGGGAGGGAGGTTTTAGGGGCAGGGTTTGGTTCAAAACAGGGGGTATAAAGGGGGGGCTGTGATTTTTTTTTTTGACTTTTATAAACCCAAGTGTGGTTTCCTAAAGGGGGGGTGTTGGACCCTATCCATTTTACTGTTGTGGATGTTTTAAATTTCAGGGTTTTTCCAGCCCCTTTTTTGGGTGAATAATGAAGGGGGTTTTTGCTCTCCCCTTGACTTTAAAGGGTTTAAAAGGGGATAATTTGATGCCCCAATATCGAAAAAAACCCTTTTCGATTTGCGGCCGACTATCGGGCTAACGATTTGATTCGATAGCCAAAGCAATTTGCTCCCCAAACCCACTCCTGAATCAAAAAAAATTACCCTAACCCTATCCCCAATTTGGGAACACTCTTGCGCCATTTCGGGCCTTCTTTCGGGTACAAAGTGAAAAATCATCTAAGACAGGGCCTTTTTTCCCTTTAAAACATCCCTACCGCTAGTTGGATCTGTTCAGTTGAACTTTTGTTTTAATTGGAAAAAAAAAGGGTTTCCCTTAAAAAAACCCGGGGGTAAATTTGACCCCAACATACGCCATGCTGTTCTCACATAACTACCCTGACAAATTTTTGGAGGTGCACCGACTATGAGTAAATGGCACGCCCTACAATATCCCCTCCTAGGCAGAATATAGCAGCAATTAAAAATGACAGCTCTCCCAAAGCTGATTGTACCTGTTGAGACTTTGCCTGTGCGATTCCCACTCGGGACTTAAAGCTCATGCAGGCCGCCTTCATGCGTTTCGTATGGGCCCGGGGCAGACACCGTACTCCAAAGTCAGTCCTGCTGGCTCCCAAAGCTCGAGGGGGGCTCTCTGTACCTGATATACAAAAATATTACTGGGCAGCGCAGTTGCGACGAATCCCTGCTTGGTCATCATTATACGCGTACTCCAGTTGGAGAAGTTGTGGCTTGCCCCGATCCATCCTAACTCGCTCCTGTGGTCTACAACACACAACCAGATTGTCAAGCCATTGCTGGGCCCAATGGCTCTGACGTGGAAGGTGTGGAAATCTTGTCATAAGAAATTTAACCTCACTTCGCAATACTCACCTATGACATCGTTTCTTTTCCAACCACTGATTCCTGATAGCCTGCAACATCTCCACATGAAACGTGGTTTGATAGTCAACTATTTAAGTGGCGGATATTGTGGACTACAGGACCGAGAGATCCTGCCTTTTGAAACTCTGCGGGAGAAGGGTTTAAGCAAACCCACCCCGCACGTACTACTCCTATCTGCAGATTAGCCATTTCTTAAACGATCTCTGCCCTCCAAGTCTGTATCGATCCCCACCAGCTTTGAGAAAATATGCCGAAAAAATTCTTCCACAGTGGTCAAATTTTCTTAAATATATCAATTTTGGTGACACCAGACCCTGCCCAAACCCCCACCCACTCTTACATGAGAAAATGGGAAAGCTTTTTTAGGGACGCCCACCCCATAGACACCTGGCAAACAATTTGGACCAGGCGGCCAAGTCTTTTCCCCTTGTGACTCCCACAAAGAAAACCAATACAAACTGTGATGCACTGGTACCATACTCCCGTATCTTGCACACTTTTTTACCTAGTGTCTCTGACTTATGTTGGGGGTTTTAGGGCGACGCAAGGATCTTTGGCCCATATTTTTTGGGACTGCCCTAAAATAAAACCTCTTTGGAGAACAGTCCAATCTTTGATCCAGAGTGTTGTGGGAATCACCATTCCCGCGTCCTCTGAGGTCTACCTACTAAACATCTTTCTGATGGTTTGCGACGTCCCCAATCACGCCTATTGCTGCATCTGTTGACGGCAACCAAATGTCTCATAAGCAAGCATTGGAAGTGTCAAGAGCCCCCCTCAAAGGACCAATTGATCAGCCGAGTGAAAGACATTCGGGAGATGGAATACCTCATGGCTCTATTAGATGACAGGATAGATAAATTCGAAATTATCTGGAAACCGTGGGACTACTATATAATCTCCACTGGCCCCTAATGGCAGCATAGTAAAGTGGGCCCTGACCTGGCAATTTTCTTTCTCAGTCTCTACCTCCAACATCCCCTAGAGAATTCCCTCTTGTAGTCTGTACTTGTTTGTGTATATGTCTCAAGTTTTTCTTGATGTTTGTTTTTACCCATTATATAGGGTCACTTGTTAAATATGTTGAGAACGCCGGTTTGATTGACACCTATGATTTTGTACCATTCTCCCCCAGCTAATCTATAGGGGATGTGTTCTGTTATTAAAGATTATTTCCTCTGTATGCATTACTGCAACGCAGAGACATCCATCTAGGTACAGTGGTGTGTCGATCTTATGTTACTACTTTTTTTCCACTCTAGGATAGCACTATAACTAATGCATAAAATTATTTAGAGGAAAATGAAAAGGATTAACAGTAAGAACCTGGCCTAGAGCACCGGGGATGTCTTTGTTGGGATTCTCATGGGCCTAGAACACTGGAGGTGATAACATTAACTACTTCGCTCTCTTCATTTAAAAAAAAAAAAAAGAAAAAAAAAGCCCTTTATTAATATGGACCACAAGAGATCCTATCCTTGGTTCTCGGGAGCGATGGGGGGCTTGTCATTTGTCATCCCTGGTGTTCTGGTGCGGTAGAGGCACCACAGGCATATGAAACGTACTCGAGCTGACTCCCACTCCCTGTACGAGTTATTGCTTCTCTTCCCCCCCCTTATCCTATTTCCTGCCCCCCTTTCCTTCAGTTTTGTATGCTCGTACAGATCCTTCTTGACAGCATCGAGATCATGATATCTATTAGCCTCTGTTTGGTTTTCTGTAAAGAAATGCATATTCTTGTGTCCAGACTGGAAAGTACCGTTTATTCTTATTGCACCATGTTATAGTTTACCAACCATCACATTGTATTCGATTGTTAACACCATCTTGTATGTCATACTGTCCATGTCATTTATCTTTAAAATCCGTTAATAAAAATTACAGTTAAAAAAAAAAAAGAATGAGTCTGTCCGACAAGACCGACACTGCTGTCTGGGCCACTCTGCAGGAGTCTATGTCAATTTGTACGATACATTCAGGTAGCTGAAAAATATGGAAGAAACAAAAAGGGGTTTACCGTGTCCAAAATAAAAGAAAAAACGTGATTGTGTCAAGATCATAAAACACACAATTTATTGATTCACAATTTAAAACATAATAAATGTAG